>RBNI01001120.1:0-24233 GCA_003990745.1 Jimgerdemannia flammicorona | reverse complement strand
TTTTTTTAAGAAATTATATGAGACTGTATTGCATGAAATAGAACTTAATGACCTAGAGTAGAAGAAGAGATCAATCTTTCTAACTTAGCTTTTATATAATACTTACTATTGATTATATTAGTATATATAAACTCAAATTTAGAGATGATCTTGACTAGGATTTTCTCAAGTGTTAAGGCTTTAGAGATATCATCTAGCTATTTAGCATTGGTGATATCTGTCTCTATGCTCTTAAGATCTTTCAATATCTCATTGATGGTCAGTTGAATTTTAGAATCAGAATTCTAACATATCTTATAGATATATAAATATTTGAATAGTATACCAGAGACTGGTTTCCTATATGATCCAGAGAAAGTTTAAATGGACAGATATATTATATTTCCATAAGGGCAGCACCTTGCTGTAAGCTGCCATAGAAGTATTCCAAGACAATATATATTAGTCTTTTTTATATATAGTAAATTTGTCTTGAATACTTTAGGTGGAAGATATTTTATCTGGCTATAGATGTAGCTACTATATTTGCTAATATATTATATAGTATTGCCTTTACCAATATCAATAATCATCAGATTGATATTGGTTTCCCCAAAAAATATAATGTTTCCTGAGTGCAAGTTAGTGTAGATTAAGTCAGCATTATGAATTATTTGTATCTGACAGATAATCTCCATAGCAAAAAAAAAAAAAAAAAAAAAAAAAAAAAAAAAAAAAAAAAAAAGATAATCTCCATAGCAATGTACCATATATTTTACTAGGAATTTGGCAGAGGCTTAGTGAGCAGTTGTATAAGATTACCACCAGTAGTATATTCTATTACCACAATATAGTAATCAGTTAAATAATTTATTAATAATTCTATAAATACTGGCATTAATACTCTATAAGCTATATTGGAGAGTTAAAGATAAATATTGACTAGTACTTGTATGAAAAATAGATTGAGTTTATCTAACAGAAGTTAGTTATAGAAAAGAATATAGTAAAGATTTTTGCAAAAAGAGAGTAATTTGAAATCACTTTATTCTAGAGTTGATTTGTTATATAATCATTTCCTTTCAATATCTTCAATATAATACATCTTCTTTCTTTCTGATTATCATTTACATTGGCTTTGTAAATAATACTGAATCTACCTTCATCTATTTTTTCAAGTAGGATAAATTTATGATATAGTATCCAAGTTATCACAGGTATGAGTTAAGTGATTTGAAGTAATGATAAATACTCCATAAGTTTCTCATTATTACCAGAATACTAGACTTCAACTTTGACATGATATCAATATCAGAATTTTTGATCATATCTATAATTTAACTAAGTATTAATTAGTTTGAAGCTGTTTTATTAAACTCAGCCAGCATTTGAAAATTATAAGTCAAGTATCTTTGCCAAAGTGGTATATGATAGGTAGTTATTACATACTATTGAGATTGGATTTTGACTTGGTGAAGAATACATTCTGCTTCAGAAACTTAGTAATAATATCTAATGTTTTACTGTTAATATGATTGTCTAATAAACAGTAGAGACATGTATGGGTAGTGAGTTTATACCTATTATGTACTAGTAAACAGCAGTTTATATGATTTAAGTATATATTATAGATTTAACATAGTTATAGTTATATTCTGCTTCAGAGACTCAGCTAGTATATATGATCTCTAGTAGCTAATTCTGTTATCTGAAGATAAATAGAGGATAGATGAATAAAAATATATAGATAGTGAGATAGTACCAATCATGTAGCTTAAATATACCTTAGAGATTTAATATAGTTATAGTCATAATCTGCTTCAGAGACTCAGTAAGTACCCATGCTCTCTCATCACTAATTTCATTATCTAAAAATGAATAAATAGTGAGTGAGCAAATATATAGGTGGTGAGCTGGTACTCATTATACAGCTCAAATATACTTTGGAGATTTAACATAGTTATAGTCATATTTTCCTTTAAAGATATGGCCAGTGTATGTATATCTTTATCTTTGATTTTATTATATAAAGTTGAATAGATAATAGTTGAGAAAATATATATAGATAGTAAGTTAGTATATATAATACAGCCTGGAGATTTAATATAGTTACAATTGTATTCTGTTTCAGAGATATAGTCAGTATAAGTAATCTCTCATTATAAATTCTATTATTTAAAGATAAATAGGAGATAGATGAGATAATATATACAGATAGTAAGCTTGTACCACAACATGCAGCTGCAAACAGCAGTTTATATAATTCTAATATATGTATAATCAAGATTCAGTATAATTAAGATTATGTTCTGCTTCAGTAATATAGCTAGAGTATATGATCTCTTATATCCAATTCTATTGTCTGAAGTGATAAACAGATGATGGGTTTGTAAACATGAATATATGGTGAGCTATTGCCCATCATATAGCTGTAAACAAAAGTTAACATAATTCAAACATATCTTAGAGATTCAGCAAGATTACAGTTATATTATACTTCAGTAACTTGGCCAGTACATATGCTCTCTCATTGCCAATTCTATTGTCTGAAGTTGAATAGAGAATAGATCAGCAAACAAATATAGGTGATGAGTTGGTATCTATTGTACAGTTCATATGCTTCAAATATATATTAGAGATTCAATATGGTTATAATCGAGTTCTGCTTCAGAAACTCAGCCAGTGTGCATGATCTCTCATTACTAATTCTGTTGTCTAAAGATGGTCCAAAGATATTACATGGATGTTAAGTTGATACCCATCATATAGCTATAAAAAGTAGTCTATATAGTTTAAATATATGTTGAAGATTTAGCATAATCACAGTTATATTCTGCTTCAGAGACTCAGTCAGTGTACATGTTCTCTTGTAGCCAATTCTCTTGTCGAAAGGTGAAAAAGAATAGATGGGCAAATACACAAGTATGGTGAGCTGATATCTATCATGAAACTATAGACAATAGTTATTATATTATTAATATATCATTGGGATTTGACTTAGTAAAAATTCTGTTCTATTCCAAAACCCTGTCTATTGCTTTTTCCATCTCACTATTGACATTATTGCCTAAAGAATAGAAATAAATATGCATAGTTCAGCTGGATTACATCACTATATTCAAACCATCATATATATACTGTTTTCCCATATATCTTTGAGATTCAGCTAGGTAAGAGTTATATTCTGCTTCAGATACTCAGCTATAGCACAGGAACTCACAGGACTGATAGAGTTTTCTAAATGGATCCACACAGGTCAGCTGGATGGAATTATCTACCCTCAAATAGTCACTACTGATTTCTGACATACCTTTAAGATTTAGCTGAGTTAGGGTCATATTTAGCTTCAGAGACTCAGTCAGAGCATAGATACTCTCATTACTAATTATATTATCTAAATAAATACACATAGATCAGCTTGATAGAATTACCTATATTCAAATAGTTATATACTGATTTCTGATATATATTTATAATTCAGCTGAGTAAGAGTCATGTTCTACTTCAGAGACTTGGCTAGAGCATAGACACTCTTAGCACCAATAGTATTATCTATATAGATCAGCTAGATGGAATCACTCACATTCAAACAGTCATATACTAATTTCCAATATACTGTAGAGATTTAGTTAGGTAAGAGTCATGTTCTATTTCAGAGACTTAGCCAGAGTACAGACACCCTTAGTACTAATAGATTTATCTAAATGAATATATATAGATCAGTTGGATAGAATAACCCACATTTAAATAGTCACATACTGATTTCTGATATACATTTGAGATTTAGCTAGATAAGGGTCATATTCTGCTCCAGAGACTCAACCAGAGCATGGGCACCCTCAGTGCTAATAGAGTTATCTAAATGAATATATACAGGTCAGCTAGATGGAATCACTCACATTTAAATAGTCATATACTGATTTCTGACATACTGTAGAGATTTAGTTAGATAAGGGTCATATTCTACTTCAGAGACTCAGCTAGAGTACAGACACTCTCAGTGCCCAATAGATTCATCTAAACAAATATGCATAGATTAGCTAGATGAAATAATCTACATTCAAATAGCCATATACTGATTTCTGACATACTGTAGAGATCTAGCTAGATAAGGGTTATATTTTGCTTTAGAGACTTAGTCAGAGCATAGGTATCTTCAGTATTGATTGAGTTATCTAAATAAATATGCACAGATCAGCTAGATAGACTGAATGGAATTATCTACATTAAAGAGTCACATGCTGATTTCCAACATACTTTTGAGATTTAGTTGGATAAGAGTTATGTTCTACTTCAGAGACTCATATAGAGTATGAGTACCCTCAGTACTAATTTCATTATCTAAATAAATATGCACAGTTCAGCTAGATAGAATAATTCACATTTAAACAGTTACTTTATTTCTGACATACTGCAGAGATTCACCAAGATAAGGATTGTATTCTACTTTAGAGACTTGACCAGAGAATGAGTACCCTTATAGCTGATAAAGTTATCTAAATGAATATATACAGGTCAGTCACACCTTTCTCTAGTATGATTTATATTATATAAATACCATTTCACACTTTTTGCATAGTTTTTGGAGAAAAGGTACTATCAATATATCAATATATAAGAGTTCTGATAGGTATACTGGATTGGATGGATCTGGGGCCTTTAGCTAACAGTATATCAGGAGAGGCTATAGTATGAAAATGGGGTTTTTTTGGTAGTACAAGTAGATAGAGAGGGTCTGGCATAAGTTGACTGTCTGGTATAAGTAGTAGAGAGTGGGGGCTAATGAGTTTTGCTGTCAAGGTAAATATAGAGAGTTGGTCTGAGGGTACTCAGAACAGCCAGTTAGGAGAGAAGAGGAAGGTAAGAGCTGAGAGCTAGAGGGTCAATGTCTGATAGAACAGGTATAGAGACTGGTAGAACTGTTACTAGGAGCAGAGGTGTGACAGCTGATGGTAGGGTTAGGTGGATCTGAAAAAAAATCCAGATGTGACTATTGATGACAAGGCTGAGCAGATGGGATATATAGAGAAGAGAGACTAGTAGATAGTATAATAGACCTAGTAGTAGCACTATTATCTAAGAAGTTAATCTCAGAATTTATAGTCACCTTATACTTCTAAAGGCTGGTAGTGATAGTCAAGATTGTCTTGGGTCTAATTGTGAGTCAATTGATAGGAGCTGTCTCAGTGAAGTTCCTGTATAGGCTAAAAGGGGGTAAGGTGAGGTTTGAGAAGGAGGGGCTATTAGTAGAGACTATGAGGACTGGTCTATCTATTGGTGAAGTAGTAGTATCAATGGCTCAGTATCTAAGGTGAGATCTAAGAGTGGTTAAGCTCTTAGTAAAAGAGTTATCTATAGTAATAGTAGTTGAGATAAGGAGGAGGGTGGGGAAGTATAGTGAGATAGTAGATATTAGATTTCAGATCTAGAAGGAGATCTTATTCAAGATAAAGAATGTGGATATTTGGCTCATTTGCTGAGAAGAAGGTAACTAGAAAGACTAACTAGTCATTAGTACTGATGTGGAGTATCTTTATTTGTAAGATGATAAGAATAAAAAAGATTAAGAAGGATGAGAAGAATTTACTAAAGGTCCTAGAGGATCTCAGTAGAGTAGTATAGTATTATATAGTAGTATAGCAGGTCTATAAGACATTAACATATCTGGAGATAGTTAATAGTAAAATGATCTAGATAAATAAGGTGATATAGAAGAGAGCTCAGAGGAGAAAGTAGCAGAGAGATCTGCTGATAGATATGAAGGAGCAGTTATTAAATAGGGCTAAAGCCAGATATTTACATCTTTAGTTCTGAATGAGGTCCTCTCTTAGACCTGAAATCTAATATCTATAACATCTCTATACTCTGCTATAACCTCTTCTACTCACCTTCTTATCTCAGCTATCATTACTATAGTACTTCTTTTACTAAGAGCTGAATCTCACTAAGATTCTACCTCAAGTATCAAGTTATCAGTACCACTATCTCATTAACAATTAACTCAGTCTTCAAAGTCTTCTTCAATAGCTCTATCTCCTTAAAACTACTATATTCTCTCTTTCTATCTCTATAGAAATTTCACCAAAGTCACTCCAGTCATCTACTTTGAAATCAGTCTTAAAACTATTATGACAACCAACAGAATTATACCACTAAAATCATAAATTAGCCATATACCATATCTAGTACACTAAGTAACCAAGACTGCTTTACTATACCAATCTATATAATTAGCCAGAGATACCAGAAATAGTATGTTTATCTGTACCAAGTGGGTATACTATACTGAGTGGGTATACTATACTAAGTGAGTACACTGTACCATCTAGGAATATTTACTATAGATAGAAATCTATAGTTAGCAACATAGTAACCAGATAGCAACTACAACTATATAAAATAACCCAGAGACAAGAGTGAATAAACCTCAGTCTAAATTGAAGTGCAAATCAAAGAAACCTCTAAAGATTGAGCATTGGTTCCCTTTTCTCACTCTGGACCACTTTCCAATATAAATATTAATTAGTATACTTGTCAGATAAGTCTGAAGAATCTGAGAGATCTGCCAAGTTCAAGAAAGAACTTCACCACTATTTGAGTAATCCACTACTTAAGAAATAAGCCACTATTTTCAAAAAGAAGTCTGTCTTTTGCCATAAAGCCAGTCTGTTGATAAAACTTCATAGTGAACATGTTCACACAAATAAAGTCAGTCTTGATATAAATTTGCTCAAGAAACCTACCATTCCTAGAGAACTACTGATTCAGAAAGAATCTGTAACATTTAAAGTTATCTACCAACTGAGTTATTCATCTATTCTCAGTGAGTCTGATCCAGCAGAATCTGTGCTATCCAATATTCTCAAATGAACTGATTCAGGTAGAATCTACATCATCCAAGTTGCCTGAGTTATCTATGCCATCTGAGTTATTATCTAAGAAGTACACTAATTCAGAAGAATCTGCACCAAAACTAAGTTGTTTACTAAATCAAGTTATCTGCCAAATCTACATAAGGAATACTATTAAGATCATTATGCAGAAATTACATACTTTTGGAAACAAGATTGTTACCCAGAAATTGCATACTTTTGGAAACAAGATTGTCACCCAGAAATTGCATACTTTTGGAGATTACCATACTATACAGAGATCATCATTCAGAAATCACTTATATAAGAAATGCCTATATCACACAAATCATCACTATATCTAAGAACTGTTTTAATAAGGAAATCCATATAAATTGACCACTATGCAAACAGAGGAACTATCATTATATCCAGATTGACTATTATATCACTAAATATCAAGAACCTCAGGAATTATAGAATATTTTATTACTTTTGACAAAGTAACTGGGGGCTCAAGCCAAACTATATCTACTCTCAATCTTATAATTAGTCTCTATTGAGCCAGGCATATTATATTTGAGAGCTCAACTAAAAAGATTTTAAAATCATTATAACTTTTCAGCTCACAAGAACCTACAGTCAAGCTGGATACATTTGATACAATACTAATCTCTACCACTATAGGAGAACTAGTCATTGTCAGTATTTGGACAAGAAGAGAAGTAATCATATCAACTATCCAGTATCAGAAGAATCTCAATCAGAAGCCAGTACAGTCTGAAATTCTCAATCAGATCAACTAGACAATATAGACAGCCTTGTTGAAAACTTTGAAGAACTTGTACAAGAACTAGAAGGTCTCATTACATAAGTCTGGCATCCTTCAGCCAGATGCCCTATAGAGGTTCTACCAATCTCACCTATTGAATCTTTACAACCAGCTCTTGCAGAATTGGAAGTAGTTCCTTCAAGAATACCTAGACTCATTCCACTTCATTCAAGGTCCATAACACTATCCTCAAGATACCCAAGCATCTCCATCTCCAGTAATAGCTCAGAAATTAAACCAGAGTCAATATCTGAATCAGAATCTGGACCAGAACCAGAATTAGAAGAAAGTGGTAATGAAATGACCACTCTACTGCGAAATATCCTAGAGAATTCCTTGATGGAATTGAGAGAATTACAGCCCTGAGGAATCTCACAAATAAAAGGAAAATTGCTATCAATAAGACCTAGCTCAGAGAACAAGCCAGAGGAATTTTCCACTAAGTAGTAAATAACCCACATTCTGAACTTGTAATAGAAATATAAGCAGTAGCATCTTATTAGTTAGAATATATAGCCATGGTCTACTGGCTCATCAAGAAGTATGCAGGAAATGAAATCTGTTACAAGGCTTAAGAATCTATTATGAAAATAAAGATGAACCTCAGAGAATCACTCAGAGCCTTCTTTATAAAAATTCAGAAGAGAATATATATAGTCAGATTCAATACCACCAACCAAGACTTCATAGGTCTAATGATTTTCATAAATGGAATTTTCCCAAACATTGCCCAGTATGTCTATATCTTAAGTATTAGAAGGTCTGAAGAGCAAGTAGACATAGCCTAAGGATTTTTTAATATCAGACAAGAAACCACCTAGAGTAATCATGATAAGAAGGATGACAAAGAAGATATCTTGGTCAAAGCCCTACAAGGACTCCTCTAAGGACAGGAGAGATCTAAAGAAAGAAGGCCAGCTAAAGAAGAAAAGAAATATAGGAGCAAAATTCAAGACCTCAGTTTCAAGTTAGACCAATTGGTTAGGCAGATTGAAAAACTCACTATATGTGAAAATTAGAGTTATCAAGATAACAGAGAATATCTACTACAGAGGAACCAAGGTTATCTACTAAGAGACAATAGAAACTATTAGTAAGAAAAAAGAAGATACTCTATCTGAGACAGAGCCCAGGTTCAATGCTTCCACTGTGGATAATTCAAACACTATGCCACTGAATGTGACAATAAAAGAAGTGACCAAAAGGACTCAGAACCACTAAACCAAAGGAATGATACCCAGTACAAAAAGACTAAGGCTCACTCTGTCAAAGATTTTAAAGAACAAAGCAACTGTGAAGACTACAGTAACTTAAACTTATACTCAGCCAAAGTCATCACTTAAAAGATAGTTTACCCAGCAGAAAAGAGAAATAGACCTATAGAAAGACCATCAAAGAATATCAGCAGAAGAGTCCAAGAGGAAGATAAAGAACATAAAGAAGAGCAAGTGAAAACACCTCCCCAGTCTCTCTCATCTTTTGTCTCCAAGACAAATGAACTGCCCCCAGAGGATGAAGTAATGGAGCAAGAAGAACAGAAACCTATTCTTTCAAAGTCCAAGAAGATGTATACACTGAATACCATGCCTAGAGATATCTATAATAAAACCTGGCAAAAGATTCAAGAAGCCAAGATGAAAGTCTCTCTCCTATAGTTCCTGCAACTGATACCAGCTAGAGTCCAAAATAAATTGCTAAGGACCACCAGATCTAGCACTGACTGAGTATCAATTTTACAGTAGGAACTAGCTCCCACCCCCATCCAAGCTGCAGAGTAACTTGTCAGCACCTACCTATATAGAGATATTGGAGTACAAAAGGCAGAAATTCTCATAGATATAAGAGCAGTATTGCTAAATAATTCATAGATACCCTTCAATGGCCCATTGATGAACCATCTAACCTCAGTATCATAGTAGCAGATGGAGCCCAAACTCAACCTCTTAGAGAAGTATGAAATATCATTATCTCTCTTAGACACATTTAGTTCTCTATTCCAAAAGCTATTATCACTGAAGCTGTCACCTATGATATGATTCTTAGTACCAACTGGATAAAGGAAATAAATACAGTTGTTGATATTTGTCAACAAGTACTCAAGTTTGACTACTGAGACAAGAAGTATAGAGTCAAGGTGATCAGCTTTGAGCAATCAAAGAAGAAGAAGAAGATCACTATCTAAGATAAATATACCAGTAGTGAAGAGTCTACCATAGAAGAGGAAGAAGAATCTGAAGATGGAAATGATCCTAGACTCAGATCAACCTAGTGGATAACAGGCCAGAAGACAATGTGTGGGCCAGAAATACTATCCCCATCACTATTGGAGTCATTGTAGGAGAAATCAAAGGATGCCCCACCTGCCTCAAGAGATACAAGTGCCTCAAGCACTCCTCTAAGATTATTGGGACAAGGAATTCGCCTGGCATAGTCTGCTCCAAGTACAGAAGGAAGAAGAAGAAATGCAGACATGTTCCAGAAACACCTGTAGTCAAAGCTGCAGGAGTGTAAACAATCCAGAGTCAAGGAAGAAGAAATCTCTAAACAAGAGGTCCCTGAACAAGAAGTGCTCAGAGAAGAAGAGATTCTCAAACTCATTCCCTAGGATGACACTTGCTAGACACCACCTAAAGATAATGACTCTTGGGATATGGAAGAAGGATTCAGTACAATCCCCATTATACTAAAGTAAGAAATATACTAAGAAAGAGCCTTTCAGCTAGAGAGATGTCCAAATCAAATGGTCTTCTACTATCTCCAAGACTACTGCTATCAGTGTTATCTACTGGACCAATAGGAAAGACAGAGACTCTGAAGATTAGAACTTCCAATCATAGTTGCACAATTAATCACCTTCTAAGAAGTCACTACTAAGTTGCAAAGCTGATTTAGAGGACAAGGTCTCTTTACCCAAACAGAAGTATATCTCTTGGCCACTCTTCTACCAATCTATGATTAAGATAGATACTGATTCCCAAGATAACAAGAGATCAACAACCAGGAACAGTATTTTCAAGTAATGGGATATTGTAATCATAGAAGATACTCAGACTACAGAGACTGCAGACATCAGAATATTCACCTCAGCCAGGATGTCACAATTCATACATTGAAGATAGAAGACAACAGAGGTCAGATCCAAAAAAGTCAAGCCAAAAAGCCAGGAAGTAGGATTCTTAAGATTTATAATTTGAGAGAAGATATCCTAGCTCTCATTAGACATGCAACCTACTAAGGATGAATAGAAGATACTGGTTCAGGTATTGATGCTGAAGTTGCTTATGCCTATTGAGATAATGACTAAAGGATTGTCTGAGGGCAGACCATTCTTTAGTGGAGGCTAATGTGATAAGCAACAGAATTGTACTATCAAAATCATAAATTAGCCATATATAATATCTAGTGCACTAAGTAACCAGGACTGCTTTACTGCACCAACCTATATAATTAGTCACAGATACCAGAAACAGTATGTTTACCTATATCAAGTGAGTAAACTATACCAAGTAGGTATACTGTACTGAGTGGATACACTGTATCAAGTGGGTATACAGTACCAACCAGGAATACTTACCATAGATAGCAATCTATAGTTAGCAATATAGTAACTAGATAGCAACCACAACTGTATAAAATAACCCAGAGACAAGAGTGAATAAACCTCAGTCTGAATTGAAGTGCAAACTAAAGAAGTCTCTAAAGATTGAGAATTAGTCTCCTTTTCCCACTCCAGTCCACTTTTTAATACAAAGTTTAATTGGTATACTTGCCAGATAAGCCTGAAGAATCTGAGAGATCTGTCAAGTTCAAGAAAGAACTTCACCACCATTTGAGTAATCTACTGCTTAAGGAATAAGCTACCATTTTCAAGAAGAAGTCTGTCTTTTGCCACAAAGCCAGTCTGTTGATACAACTTTACAGTGAACTTGTTCATGCAAATAAAGCCAGTCTTAATGCAACTTTATTCAAAAAACCCACCATTCCCAGAGAACTGCTGATTCAGAAAGAATCTATAATATCTGAAGTTATCTACTGACTGAGTTATTCATCTATTCTCAGTGAGCCTGATTCAGAAGAATCTGTGCTATCCAATATTCTCAGAAGAACTGATTCAGGAAGAATCTGCATCATCTAAGTTATTTGAGTTATCCATACCATTCAAGTTATTATTCAAGAAGCATACCAATTTCAGAGAATCTGTACCAAAACTAAGTTGTCTGCTAAATTAAGTTATCTACCAAATCTGCTTAAGGAATATCACCAAGATCATTATACAGAAATTGCATACTTTTGGAAACAAGATCATCACTCAGAAATTACATACTTTTGGAGATTGCTATGCTACACAGAGATTGTAATACAGAAATCACCTATATAAGAAATTTCTATACTACACAAATTACTACTATACCCAAGAACTGTCTCAATAAGGAAATCCATATAAATCAACTACCATATGAACAGAAGAACTACTGTTGTATCCAGATTGACTATTATACCACTAAACACCAAGGACCTCAGGAATTATAGAATATTTTATTGCTTTTGACAAAGTAACTAGGGGCTTAAGTCAAACTACATACACCTCTAATCTTATACTTTGCCTCTATTGAGCTGGATACATTATACTATCTTTACCATTACTGTTAGCTCCTGGAAGTATAATATGATAGCAAATTTCAAGATTGACTTCTTAAGTAATAGAGCCACTACTAGACCTATTATACTATCTATCAGATATCTCTTTCTATTATATCCCATCTGCTTAGCCCTACTATTCAGTAGTTATATCTGGATTTTTGCCAGATCTTCTATTATACTATCATCAGTAGTCTCATTCCTGCTCTCAGTTATAGTCCCATCAGCCTCTATATCAACTCTACCAGCCAATGATCCACTAGCTCTCTCAGTACTCACCATTCTCTTTACTCTAGCCTTATTACTCTAAGTATCCCCAGGCCAGTCCCCTATCTAGTAAAACTCACCAGTCTCTACTCTCCTCTGCTTTCAACCAGCAGCTGACTTCCACCCTATTCTTCTTGCCCACTTTTCCTGCTGAAAAATCTCATCTCCATACTATACCCTCTTCTAATATATTACTAGTCAAAGGCCCTAGATCTATCCAACTAAGTATACTTATCAGATTACTTATTAGTTACTATATTACTATTATATTTCTTCAATAAACTGCTCAAAAGTGCATTGTGAAGTTTGTATAAAATGAATATTAGTAGCGAAATGTCTGATTTTAGAAATTTTATTATTAGCAAAAATACTGATACTATAATATCACAATTGAGACTAAAATATCACTATTGAGGTTAGAATGTCACTATCAAAAAGGGTGACCATCCTTAAGATGAAGAAGTATTGCAAAACTATATTCAAAGATTGCTGTAAGCTAGACTACCAAATATACTAAGGCTATTGAGGATGATTTATGCCCTATAATATTTAAAAATAAAATAAATTATAACTATTTTGAACTTCTATAAACATTATATCAGAATATTGATCAACATCTTTCTCTAGTACCACTCAGATTACACAAACTTCTGATAATGCTTTTGGGATAACTTTTGAAAAAAAGGTAATAGTATCATGGAAATTAATGATTATTCTGAGATATATGCTAGATAGGGCAGCTCTAGTGTATTTGACTAACAGTATGTTGAACATAGTCATAGCTTGGGGAAGAGTTTATTAGGCTCTCTTTCCAGAGGATGTCAAGGGAGAAATAGTAGTTCAGATAGGTAAGGGATAGAGAAGGTGAGCTTTGCTGACAAGGTCAAGGTAGAATATTTATTGACAAGTTTAGAGGGTTGGATGCAGGGAGGTAAGGGGAAGGAGGGGGTAGCTGGGCCTAGAGGGGTGGCCCCAGGTGTTAGTAGTAGTGGGGCTGGGAGAGTAGCAGCTGGGGGGGAGAGGAGGACTGCTGATAGAGGGGAGACTACTAATCTAGAAAAAAATCCAGATGTGATAGCTAATGGTGGGACTGGGCAGAGGGGGGATATAAGGCTTAGAGACTTGACTAATAATATAATGGGTCTGGTGGCAGTACTATTACTCAAGAAATCAGTATCCAAATTTGCCATCACATTATACTTCTGGAGCTTAGTAGTTATGGTAAAAATAGTTCTGAGGCTTCTGGTCCAGGAGGTGAAAGAAGTAGCCTCAGTGAAGTTCTTAAAGAGTCTGGAAGAAGTAAAGGTGGGTTTTGAGAAGGAGGATCTAATGTTGGAGATATTGGAGAAAGGAGTGATAGTGAGGGGAATAGTGATTTCTATAACTCAGTACTTATACTGAGACCCCTAGATAGTGCAGCTGGTAGTGGTAAATATACCCACAGTGAAAAAGGAGGTGGCCAGGAGACTGATTGTAGATATTATTAAGGAGTATGGAAATGTAGTAGATGTTGGATCCTGGGTCTAGAAAGGTACAGAGTTCAGAACTGAGAATATAGATATTAGAGTAAGGCTGACAGATAAGAAGAATACTGAGAAAGAAAGGGATTGACCAGCAGTACTTAAGTGGAGACCAGTGGAGTGCAAGGTCTTGAGGGTAAAGAGAATGCTGGAGAAGGAGGAGGAAGATTTGCTGGAGATATTAGAGAATCTGGCCAGGGTCTTTGAGAAGAGAAGATTGGCCTGGAAGGAGTTTGAGGCTAAGATAGTAGTAGAGATTATGAATGACAAGAGAGTGTGACTGGACTGGACTGCCTGGGAGAGGGCATAAGAGAGGCAGCATCAGAAAGATTTGTTGGTAAGTTTGAAAGAAAGGGCAGAGGGAGAGAATACTACAGAAGAAGTGAGATCAAGGGCTAGTACTTAGGCAGAGAAGAAGGGAGTGGCACCAAAGATGACCCTGGAAGAGAGAGAAACTCAAGACAGAGCATGGTAGCTGAGGACAAGGTGATGGTAGAGGAGGCCCAAGTTCAGTATAGTGTGCCTAAAGGGGAGAGGAGACCTGATGAGCTATGGGATATGCTGGAGGAGGACTAGAACAAGTCAGTGAGGATGAATGCTAATAGAGGTCAGGGGGTTGGAGGGCAGAGGTGGTCCAGGGAGTAGATGAGGCTATTGGAGATGAGTAATAGTTGTGGAAAGTACTGATGAATGTTGTAGCTGATGGGCTCAGAGAGGTTAATTTCCAAGTAATTGGTAAAAGGCACTGAGGTAATATCCTGTAAGAAGAAGAGGTGGTGCAGAAACTTCAAGATGAGCTAATAGCAGGCCTGTTAGAGACAGAGGAGTATAAGGTAGATAACAAAAGAGAGATAGTACTTCTGGTGATTGTAAAAGACCATATGACCTATCTGTAGGGCCCTAGGAAGGGGTTGGCAAAGTGGCAGATAGTGTGCAAGGAGTACCAGTCGAACATAGAAGCAGTAGATGGTGAGAACTGTCAGGAGATCTTAGAAGCACTAGATGCTCAGCAGGGAGAGGCAGATGAGTTTGAGGCAGAGAGAAACCTAGATGTTGCTGGCAATATAGTGAGTATGGAATTGTAGAATGGGTGATTGTTCTCCAAAAATATTATTCAATATAAATAGTACAATTAGAATCTTCTTCTTGAATATCAATAGATTACAGTGTACAGTGAGGCATCAGAATATTCTCTGCTAGTTTAGAGGGCTGGATGCTTATCTGTTCTTGCTACAAAATGTTAGATGTAATGAGGACTTAGATATGCTGGACTAGATAAAGAAATGGGAAGATATGGTTATATGGCAGAGTTGTGTAGATATTTTAATTCAGAAAAATAAGGGGGACATTATGAATATTAGATATTGGGGGAGCAGGGTGGTGTAGGGAGTATGGAGGAGACCAGGCTGGAGCCTCTTGACTGTTGGGTTCTGTTATTGTCCAGCAGTAAGGGGGGAGTAGGTAGAGTGGATAAGAGGACTACATAATATAGGTACTATAGTAGAGGCAGAAATTGACTATTAGGATAGAGACTTTAATATAATATGTGATGGGCAGGTGGACAGAACTAATGGAGGGAGGGGAATGGCTAATAGGAGTGAGAGATTGGAAGGCTGAGAGGAGATTGAAAGACTGAGCTTACTGGTGGATGCAGAGTGACTTGGATGAGGAGATTATAGGATTCATACTCACTAGATAGCTGGGTTGAGCTCAAGGATTGACTGGATCTTGACTGCTGAGTATTGGAGAAAGGATATCTGGGGATCTTTGGAGATGGTTTGGTGCCCATAGTTAGATTATTAAGATTTGTTATATTATAGAAGGTTTAGGAAGTGAAGAGGGGTCTGGACATTAGTGCCTAAATACCTCATTACTGGGAGAGTCCTTCTTGAAAGATTTATGGGTGGTAGATATTAGCTCCAGGATTCTTAGCTAGAGGACAAAGGGGTTGGAGATTGGGGATCAATAGCAGTATTTAAAATTGGATACTCAATATTTCTAGAAGAGGCAGAGAGGGCAAGGAGTACTCAGAGAAGGGGTCATTTAAGGTGGGCCTCCCAAAGGTTGGAGAAGTTGTTGATAATATAGACTGATTTGCAAAATGATAAAGAGGAGGGAAATTGACAGGTTT
The DNA here is from genome assembly GCA_003990745.1 of Jimgerdemannia flammicorona. Lineage (NCBI taxonomy): Eukaryota > Fungi > Mucoromycota > Endogonomycetes > Endogonales > Endogonaceae > Jimgerdemannia > Jimgerdemannia flammicorona. Next base: position 8,015 of record RBNI01001120.1, on the reverse strand, counting down.
CATAGATTCAGCTTGAGATAAAAGAGCTGATGAGGCTGTTGAGGTAGGAGGAAGACTTATAGAAAAAGAGTATACTGTCTGGCTGTAATGACAGAGCTTGGAAGAGGGGAAGAGACCTATGAAGTTCCTGTCAAGACTTTTTAGGGTGAGACAACAGTGGGAGAGAGTATTGGATGAGACATAGGAGATAGTAGTAAATATCCAGAGATCTTGAACCAGTTGAGCTTATGGTGGAGGTAATTATAGAGTGAGGAGAAAGATGGGAAGGATGCACTGAATATTGAACAGCATCTGGAGGATTGGTATCCAGACCCAGTAGAGGGCTTAGGTGAACTTGGAGTACCTGTCTGAGGGGAGGAGATCTGTAGGATATTGGTAACAATAAGTCTTAGAATAGTCTCTGGGAAGGATAGTCTATCTTGGGATTTCTAAAAGAGGATAGCAGATATTGAGTTAGCTTTGAAGGAGATAATGTAGATATGTGATGAAGTTATTGACTCAGGGGCTTAGATTGGAGAGCAATATCTGGGTCTTATTACTCTGTTGTATAAGAATAAGGAGAGAAGTGAGGAGTAGAAGAACAGGAGGCTAATTATGCTTCTGGATATAGATCACAAGCTGGTTATGAAGATAATGGTGGCTAGGCTGCAATATATAGCTCAGAGTGCTGAGAGTAAAGTAGAGAAGCTTTATAGAGAGCTGTTTGATAAGGGATAGGACAGCATGGATATAGTATTATTGAAGAAGTACATACTATAGAGATAGATGGTTGGCTGATATTTCTGGACCAGGAGAAGGCATATAACAGAGTTCAGTAAGTATGGCTAGAGAGAGTGTTGAAGTATATAGAGATTTCTCCAGAGTTTAGGTGATCTTTGATCAGTCTGTTAGAAGGAAGTCAGGCAGCTATTCTGGTGAATGAGCATAGGGAGTTTTCATTCTCTCTGGACAGAGAAGTGCTACAGGGGGATCTACTGTTACTGATTCTATATGCCCTCTCTCTGGAGCCTCTGTTGGATAGGATTAGATATAATATGAGAGAGTTGAATATACTGAGAGTTAATTGGAAGGTGGGGGCTTTTGCTAATGATATGGTAGTTGGGCTGGGCTCTGTGATGGATGTGGCAGCACTGAGGAGGATGTTGGAATGATATGAGAAGTGCTCAGATACTAAGCTTAACTGATATAAGTGTGAGACTCTGGTACTAGATAGAGAGATAATAGGTAGAGATATAATTGGAACAGTTATTCTAATAGGAGAGATAGTTCAGTATCGGGGAATCTACTTCTCAGTATATAACTCTCTATTGTCTCAAAGTTGGTAAGAGCAGTGGTTAGTTGAGTGAGAGAATACTCTTCTGAAGTAGTGTAGCAGATATATCTCTCTGGCTAGAAGAGTGATAGTGTTGAATATATACTAGATACCAAAGTTGTAGTATCTGGAGTATTACTTAGACTTCCTAGTATGAGTGATCAAGAGGTCATCTTTCTCCACTACAATTCACGTTACACACACTTTTACAACACACTTTCAAATTGTTTATTGGAGAAAGATATTAAGGCAATGTCAACCAGCAAGCAAGCTGACATGTATACTAGGTCAGGCAGACCTGGGGCCTTCGACTGGCAACATGTCAGGAGAGGGTATGGGCTGGAGATGGGGTCTTTCAGTGGCTCAAGTGGGCAGGGCAGCTTGGGCAGTAGAGGAGACCTGGTGGGGGGGCTGGAGGGCAGCAGGGAAGGAGCTTTGTGGACATGCTGCGGACTGGGGGATGGCCGATGGGAGCCCACCATGGACAGGCAGGAGGGAAGGGGAAGCAGAAGGCTGGGAATGCTGGGGGAGCTGGGCCTTCATTGGTAGGAGGTGGAGGAAGTGGAGTAGCTGCTGGTGGTAGTGGTGGGACCACTGATGGTAGCATGATGGGGAATCTGAAAAAAAATCCAGATGTGACTGTTGATGTGGTGGCTGGGCAGATGGGCCCAAAGAGGAAGAGGGACCTGGCTGATGGTGTGATGGGGCTGGCAGTGGCACCATTACTCAAGAAATCGATCTCGGAGTTTGCAGTCACCTTGTACTTCCAGGGCTTGGCAGTGATGGCAAGGATGGTTCTGGGGCTTATTTCGAAGCAGGTGGCTGGGGCAGTCTCGGTAAAGTTTCTGAAGGGTCTAGAAGGGATTGAGGTGAGCTTTGAGGAGGCCGGATTTAGACTTTTCTCTGCTACAATTCACGTTACACACACTTTCATAACACACTTTCAAGTCGTTTATTGGAGAAAGATACTAAGAAGATGTCAAGCAGCAAGCAAGCTGAGGTGCATACCAGGTCAGGTGGACCTGGGGCTTTTGACTGGCAGCATGTTGGGAGGAGACATGGGCTGGGGATGGGGTCTTTCGGTGGCTCGAGTGGACTGGGCAGCTCAGGTAGTGGTGGCAGCACTGGTGGGGGGGCTGGAGGGCAGCAGGGGCGGAGGTTTGCAGATATGCTGAGGAATGGGGGTTGGCCGATGGGAGCCTGCAGGGATCAGGCTGGAGGGAAGGGGAAGCAGAAGGCTGAGGATGCTGGGGGAGCTGGGCCTTCGCTGGTGGAAGGTGGGGGTAGTGGAGGGACTGCTGGGGGTAGTGGCAGGACTGCTGATGGTGGCGTGATGGCGAATCTGGCAAAAAAAAGAGATGTGATGGCTGATGGCCAGGTGGGGCAGGGGTTCCCGATGTGGAAGGGGGACCTGGCAGATGGTGTAACAGGGCTGGTAGTGGCCCCATTACTCAAGAAGTCGATCTCGGAGTTTGCGGTGACCTTGTGCTTCCGGGGCTTGGCGTTGATGGTGAGGATGGTTCTGGGGCTTGTTTCGAAGCAGGTGGCTGGGGCGGCTTCAGTGAAGTTCTTGAAGGGTCTGGAGGGGGTCGAAGTGGGCTTTGAGGAGGTGGGTCTGCTGGATGAGGCACTGAAGACTGGAGTCATGGTTGGAGAGGTGGTGGTCCCCATAGTGCAGTGCTTGTGATGGGACCCCAGGATAGTGCAGCTTCTGGTGAAGGGGGTGCCCATGGTGATTAAGGAGGAGATGAGGAAGAGGGTAGAGGAGGTGATGATTGAGTATGGTGACATAGTGGACATCGGCTTTCAGGTGTGGGAGGGGACTATGATCAGGACAGGAGACATTGATGTCTGGATTCAGCTGGCAGGAAAGGAGGCCATGGGGAAGGTGAGTGACTGGCCCTCAGTGCTGATGTGGGGGGCCTTTGTCTGCAAGGTATCGAGGGTGAAAGGGAGTGAAGAGGAGGAGGAGAACTTGTTGGAGGTGCTGGAGGAGTTGGGTGGTGCTGTGGAGAGGAGGGTGAAGGCCTGAAAACTGTACAAGAAGTCGACGCATCTGGAGGTTGTGGGCAGGAAGTGTTTCCATATGGATAGGAAGCAGTGGGAGTGGGCCCAGGGATGCAAGAGGCAGAGGGAGCTGTTGGCAAGTATGACAGGAGAGGTGAAGAAGACAATGGTTGGAGCTGAGGAGTCTGGAGGAGCTGAAGCCAGTGTCTGGGCTGGGAAAGGAGGAGAGGAGGTGGAGGTGAAGGAGGCAGGGACTGGGGGGGTGCTGGGCAAGAATCCTTTCACTGATGGTACCTTCGAAGTGTGGGAGCTGGAGTTGGATGCCACCCCCCCCCCACTTATCAGGAGGGGCCCAGTTGGGAAGAGAGGGACGATGGAGGATACAAGGATGCAGGGGGCCCAGCAGATGCGCTTTGGGGTTCCTGATGTGGGGCAAGGGGGTCAGGTGGTGGTAGTTGGCAAGGACGAGCTGGTGGATGTTCCTGAGGAGGAGTGGGATGAGGCTGCTAGTGTAGGAGCTGATACTACGATACTGGAAGCAGGGCGGCCAGAGACCCCAGGGGAGAAGAAGGTGGGGAACCTGTTGTGGATGTGCAAGGTGATGGACAATCTTGCAGCAGAAGCTTTGGGAGAAGTGGACTTGCGAGTGATGCCTGAGGAGCATTGGGCAAGGATTCTGCATGGTGATGGAATGGTGGAGGCACTGAAGGTGGAGATTCTGGGTATTTTCCTAGAGGAGGAGGGGTATGAGGTTGATGAGGTGAGGAGGGCAGAACTTGGGGTGGTTGCCAGTGAGTGGGCAGCCTACTGCTGGGCAGAGCATCATGGTTTGCAGCTCTGGCAGGAGGCTTGTCTGGAGTATTGCGAGGAATTTGAGGAGCATGAAGATGGGGCAATGGTAGAACTTCTGGGAGCATTGGCAACACAGGAAGCAGGGGAGAGGGAACTGGCTGCTGAACATGACTTGGACTTGGTGCAGGAGGAGCGGACTGTGGACTTGTAGAGGATGGGACCAAGATATATTATTATTCCTTATGAATAGTACAACCAACATTTTCTCTTTGAATGTGAATGGGTTAAGGGGCTCTGGGCGGTGCAAGAACATTTTTACTTGGCTCAAGGGATTGGAGGCTGATCTCTTTTTACTGCAGGATGTTTGATGTGAGGATGAGGATGATCGAGTAGAGTGGACTAGGGAATGGGGTGGGGCTACTACTTGGTTTGGAAAGGTAGCGATTTTGGTGAGGAAGGGTAGAGGTGAATTGGGGGGAATCAGGAGCTGGGGTGATTGCTTGGTCTGGGGAGATTGGCATTGGCCAGGGTGGGAATTAGTGAAGGTGGGCTCTTGCTACTGCCCTGCAGCTAGGGGTGAGAGGACTGCATAGATTAGGGGGCTGCTGGAGGAGGGTATTCTCTTGGAGGAAGGGGTCGATGTGCTCGGTGGGGATTTTAATATGGTTCGGGATCAGCATCTAGACAGGACTGATGGAGGGAGGAGTGCTGGAGATAGAAGTGGAGGTCTGGATGCTTGGGAAGAGGTGGAGACATTGAGCTCATTGGGGGATATGGGCAGAACAAGGTGGGGTGATGCCAGGGTCTACACACACTGGGTGAATGGCTTGAGCACAAGGATTGATTGGATTCTGACGGTGGAGTGCTGGGGATCAGATGTTTGGAAGGCTTGGGAAGTGGAGTGGTGCCTATGGTCTGATCACTGGGGACTTTTGGGGAAGGGGCAGTTTGGGGGGAGTGGAGATGGACCCAGACATTGGTGTCTTAACTCCTCCCTGCTGGCTGAGAAGGGGTTGTGGGAATTGTGAGTGGTGGACATTCAGGCAAAAGTTTTTACCTGGAGGCATGAGGGTTTGCCTGTGGCTGTCCGCTGGATGAGATTGAAAGAGGCTGTGAGGGTTTATTGGGGAGAGGCTGGTAGAGAGGCTGGGAGGCAGAGGAGGAGGCACACAAGGTGTGCTTCCAACAGGCTGAGGAGACTACAAATGGATTGGGTGGATTTGCTTACTGTGGTTGGGATAGAGGATTGGAGGATCGAGAGGGTAAAATTGGAGATTGTGGAATTACAACAGGTATTGAGGGAAGAGGAGGAGACTCATATGCAGGGTATGGCTGCTAGGCTAAGGTGGCAGGGGCTTGAGGAGAGTGAGTGGCCTACTGGATACTTATCAAGACTTCTTAAAGCCAGGAGAGTGCGACATCAGTGGGAGGGGGTCCTGGATACTGATGGAGATATGATACATGGCACATAACAAATCTTAGGGGTGTTGAAGTAGAGATGGTAGGGCTTGTGGAGTGAGGAAGAAGGGGGTGCTGATGAAGTGGCGATTGCTGATACTAGAAGAGTAGGGGCCACCACAAGTTGCTGGACTGGGTGACTTGATCCTACCAGTGCAGGGGGATGAGATCCAGAGTGTCCTGGTAGCAACTAAACTAGAGATGGTGCCTGGGGAGTATGGATTGCCATGGGACTTCTGGAAGAAGATGGTAAATGTCCCTGGAGTTTTGGATGAGATGACTGCTCTCTGTGACCATGTCCTTCAGAGCAGTGTGTGGGTGGGAGAGCAGGATCTCAGGCTGGTGGCCTTATTATATAAAGACAAGGGGAGGAGAGAGGACTGGAAGAACTGGAGGCTGATCATGCTTCTGGACATGGACAGGAAGATGGTGACTAAGGTGATTGTCACAAGGCTGCAGAGAGTTGCCCAACAGGTGCTGGGGGAGGAGCAGCGGGGCTTTGTTAGAGGCAGACTTATAAGAGATGGGACTGCATGGGTTCATAGTGTGATTGAAGAGGCCAGGACCTGTGACCTGGATGGAAGGTTGGTCTTTTTGAATCAGGAGAAGGCCTACAACTGTGTATGGTGGGTGGTGCTGGGCAAGGTATTGGACCGAATTGGGGTTCCCCCAAGGTTTAGGGCCTCTATGTTGAGCCTGCTGGAGAGTAGTCGGGCAGCTCTGATATGTAATGGTCACTATGAGAGGGCATTTTCCTTGGGGAGAGGAGTTCCTCAGGGGGACCCTCTGTCCCCTATTCTGTATGCCCTTTCGCTGGAGCCTTTGGTGGATAGGATTCGCTGGAAGGTGGCAGGGCTCTCTATATATGGTATAGTATGGAAGGTGGGGGCCTTTGCTGATAATATGGTGGTTGGACTTGGGACAGTGGCAGATGTAGTGGCACTTCAGGAGACTGTGGAATGGTATGAGACACACTCAGGGGCGAAGCTCAACTAGCATAAGTGTGAGACAATGGTGCTACGGAATGGGCTGGTTGGTGGGGACGTCATTGGAACAATTGTCCCTACTGGTGAGGTGGTGCAGTATTTGGGCATCTTCCTCTCTGTATATGGTTCTGTCTTACCACGAGTGTGGTGGGAGAGCAGGGTGAACATATGGGGGGAGGCCCTGCGAGGGTGGAGAGGTCGCCATATTTCTCTAGCAGGGCGAGTGACAATTCTGAATGTGTATTGGTTCCCCAAGCTGTGGTATGTGGCTTATCACCTCAACTTCCCAGCATGAGTGGTGAAGAAGCTGATGAAGATGGCTAGGGATTGGATCTGGGCAGGGAGGAGGTCCCAGGTCAGTTGGGATACTCTTGCGCGGCCGGTAGTTAGGGGAGGACTTGGACTGATGGACTTTCCCAAGAGGCTGCACTGTTTGTGAGCTTGGTGGTTGAGAAGAGCTGTGGAACTACAGGGCGGAGATTGGGTGCCTCTGTTGCAGAAGGTGTGGGAGAGGTGAACATCTTCTCGGGGGTCCTCTGGGGATCTGCTCTCTTTGGTGGGGCTGGATGGAATTCAGCAGCTGAGGTTTAAGGGCTTTTGGTGGGGCGTAGCTGATGGCGCACACCGAATTGGCCTGCACTGGCAAGGCAATGAGGGGGAGGCAGTTTGGGGACCTAATATGTAGCATTGGGATAGACTGCTCCTGGGAGGTACTCCGCTTGCTATGTTTGATATTGGGGAGAGAATAGAGTATCAGAAGGGGCCTGGCCAGGATCTTTAGCCGAGTGGCTAGCAGGTGGCAGGAATCAGCGAGGAGTGGGACTGGGCAGGTATCTGGTCTTGGAGTGCAGAGGTATGGAGGTGGCTTCCCCCTAAGTTCTGGGTAGTATGGTGGAGGATGTTGTGGAGGAATGTCATGCTGAATTTCCATACGGAGCATTTGGTGGATGGTGGACAATTTGACTGTGAGGAGTGTTATGATGTTGGGAGAGTTGGGGGTAGTGTACAGATGCCAGAACATTGGCTGGGAGAGTGTGAGGTTTTGGGGGACTTTTGGGCTGAGATAGGAGATAGGCTGGGTGTGGGGCGTAGGCTAGTGGGGGAGGGAGGTCGCTGGGAGAACTTGAGATCTTAGCTTGTGGGTGGGGTGAGTGATAGTTGGCTCACTGTAGGATGGGTGTTAGCAATATGGGTAGGACTGGCAGGTCATTGGCTTTTTGTATTTGAAGAGAGGTAGTGGTTGGGGCTGCAGGAGAAGGTGTTAAGATGGGAAGGGCTATTGGAGGATCTGCTGACAGGATGGTGGGTGGGTTGGGGTCCTCAGGGGGGCTGACGTCATGGTTTGGTGGTGAGGATCTGTGAGCAGAGTGGGGGGAGGGTGGTGATAGTATTAGACAAAGTGGTCTTTCATAGGGAAGAGGTTGGAGGGGGGGGACCCCCTAGGGGGATTGGATAGGGGG
>RBNI01001119.1:0-24233 GCA_003990745.1 Jimgerdemannia flammicorona | reverse complement strand
TTTACAGATCTGAAGTTCCATAGATTTTATTGAAAGAAAACCAGAACTACATATATAGACCAAAACTCTCTCCCACTATCCACTGAGCACTATACTCTCATTAAATCTAGGCTAACTATTATCCAATAGCTTGACCATATCAGATATAGTAGGGCAAAATTGCCTATACTTTATTCTGTACACTATGCTCTTTCTATTATTAGGAAGTAATAAATATACTTTAGATATATATCTGAAACCTCAACATATGTATAAGGCTATGTCTGAGCTGATTTACATAGCTCCTGTCATCCTAAGAAGAGTAATAGATAAAGAAAAACTCTTCTCAAAGTACAAAATAGTAGATAGGACTTAGTTTTCTCTAATGAGGTAAGTAGAGGACTTATATATGAGATAAGAGAAGACCCCCAATACTTCACTACTCAAGTTTGCAGACCTTAATCATATTACTATATTAGCTCTTAGTTCCAGTTAAGTGAAGTCAAAATACCTAATTCAGATAGCCTTGGGCTCCCCAACCACTCTCAATAACTAGAGCCCAATCTTACAAATCACCAAAAGTAGTTAAGAGTGACATCTACTACCTAACTACTCTGTACCAATCAAAGGCCCCACTGATGCAGTACCTGTCCTTGTCCCAATAACTGCCCCCAGCCTAGCACTCTACTGGTCTACTGTAATTACTCTTCTGCTTATCTATAATAGCCATCTTCTGTCTCATCCTGATCTCATCTGAAAAGTAGTCATCTATGTTAGAACTATACTCACTAGAAAGCTTGCCAAAGCTCAGAGAGCCCCACCACAAATACTAAAGACCTGTAGATAATCTATACTAATACTTGATACCTATAGTTGGCTTACTCTATATATAGCCTATAAAATACCAGATGATATTTTATTAATAATGGTAAAAGAAAGAAGGCGCTACACCAAAATGAGTATACTCCAGACACAGCTAAAGATATCAGAAACTATAAAAAAAGTGAAGAAGATACTGATCTAATACTAATAAAGAGGTAACTCATCACTATGATCTCTCTCTCACTATGCTCTTGTAGATACAGCAAACTAACTCAAGATAGAAAGAGTAATAATGGAAGAAAGGGAACTCAGAAGATTGTCTACCAAATCTTGTGACTGGTAAGGTAGTGGAGAAAGAAGCTGGTTTGTAATATATTCTTATGAATATACTCTAGAGTTTATAGATCTTTAATAAACTGAATATTTTTTATAATAAAGTTTATATAGATAAAATAATTTAAGTTATAAAAGTTTATATATATATATATAAGTTTATATCTGTAAAATATAGTTTGAGTTTACAATATGCTCTTGTAAATAGATCTCTAGAGTTTACAGTTTTTTGATAAATATATCTAAAACTAAATATTTTTTTTTATAATAGATTAATAATTATTCTAATAAAGAATCTATATATTGAAAATAGTTCTATATATTTAAAGTATCTCTTTATAAATGAAATAGCTGCTGAGGCAATGATGAAGCCTCTTTTGAAGGCAAAATTTTAACTAAATATCTCTTATTAATACTTAGTAATCTTTTTTAACATATTTTATCATTCTAAGTACTAAATATAACTTTTCAAACTGTGAAAAGTCTCCAGATATAAGGCTTTATATTTTTGAATTTATCTGCATTTTCTGCTTATCAGTTACTTTGAGGGGGGGGGGTTTCCCCCATATCAGTTATTTGGATTATTCTGGAGCGGGATGTTTATTTTATATTTATATTACGTCATTATTTGTGGCTTATGTGTCTTATGTTGACGTCATCAATGTCTACGTCACTAAAATCAGTTACGCGTAAAAGCATTATCAATAAAGTGCCAGTATGACCTACAATATTTTACAATTCTGCGCACGACCCCGACCTCTCCCTCACTCGGGAAACCGTGCACCTCGAGTTGTCGTTGCGTGACAAGTCCTTTTCGTCATAGTTGAATCCCTTTGCGAGGAATATTTTGAGTGAAACAAGGAAACGAGGAGTGGATGGGAGCCAAAATTGGAGATTAAAATAGATCAAGCTGGAAGCATGATAAGAACATGAGTTCACAGAACGGCTAAATGTAAGATTGCCAATGCCTGGTTTGGCACTTGGTTTTTCGTATTGCTTTCTAGATGTTATTTCGCGTTACCGTCCTTCAATCGAATGGATGACACCCAAGATCGTTACCACCCTCCGATCTACTCTCTCTGCTATCTATATCTTTCTGCTACACCTGTGAACACCCTCCTAAGGATGTAGCCCGGCGTATGTGAACGTGAAGAACACCCGGATCGAGCGTGGGCGGTTTGCGGATCTTGCTGCGGGGACATGAACGTGAAAGGTGATGGGGTGATGGCAGAGTGCTTGTACACTCGAATTCGGCTGCCAATATCAAATGACCATATTTCCAAAAGCGACTCCTGTATAACCATAACAATCACTTCCCAAAAGATGATACGACGCTGTATTACATTGAGTTCTCTTTTCGATAAGAGTTATGTAGCCGACGTTACTTTAATAATCATTTCGCTAGCCACTGACGTATATAATGTCCGGTTGAGGTGGTTTGCACGCGATATTTGCTCGTCCCATATCTCGTGGCCTTGGCAGGGACCCGAGTTCAACTATTCATGCGGATGTTTCACCCGCAGACGTTGTCGATGCAGTTACGTAAGGTTGACGATGTTCCTAATTGAATCTTGGGGTATACGCTCACTCAGCCCATCCCCTGATCGGAGCTTAATTCTTGTGAGTTTTCTGCAATTTAGCCACTAGGCAAACCCGTCAAGCACACCACACGTGGTGGAGCTGGCTTCAGAGTACAAGACGATGTAATATGCAGTATATTATGTTGATTTTCCATCAACCTTGGAGCCGCTAAAGACCCTCTCGGAGGCTCGTAAACAACCCGATAAAATAGTAGTGACGGCGTACCCATGTCAAATGAACGCCTTATCTGACTCGTTATAGTCGGTTTCCTTGCGCTTGGAACAAATATTCTAGCCCCACTGGTGCCGTATCTACGAGGCCCAAAGCGACGGGGTTAAGTCACATCGTTGATTGATGGAGTTTTTGCCTAGAACAGTGTGCTAGACTCGTGGTGGCTAGGTTTTTTTTTTTTTGAGTGCGGGCCATTGTCGTCAACAACGCGACCTGATTGGTGGTTCCAATGCAGAGAGTCAAGCGCGTGGCCACAACAGAGGCATTTAGGAAAACGATCGGCGTAGTTCAACATTGCGGGGAATGGCGCTATATGGGATGTTGTAGCAACTCGTAAACTGCACGCCAATATTGTAGTTTTCACCAGATTTCGAACAGAACTAATAGGGATATATCTTGTAAATAAATCGATTTGAATACAAGATAATGGTAGTCTTCGTATTTGAACGGCTTACTCGGACAATTTACCCCGTGCGGTAGGTCATCACGTAAACAAACAAACAATCTCGGTGTCAAATTGTCGGGGTTTGCTTTTGCCATATGTGTGAAGGGTAAATTATCCTTGCGGAGTTGTCTGCTACAGACACGTATGTCCGAATATTCAAAACGCAACAAGGTCGTGCACCCGAAACTTCATTTTCATTGAACTTGCTAAGAAATGAAAGGAAATGAATGGACAACGCAATAAACAAGTTGGCGCGAACGAGCTGGTATGTAAGCGTATACGCTTACCTACCAGCCATATTATCTAGCCATGTTATTATTTACCTGATTAGTATGGGACAAATATTGAGCCTCGAAAGGCCATGAGCAACGTGAATTTTTTTTAGTCAGAGCCTAGGAACTATAAGATTGAGCGAACAGCATGGCCAAGGGACGATGACGGCTGCGACTTGCTGGCAAGGAATGGAGGCAACAGGCACCTAAAAAAATAAAAAAAAAATAAAAAAAATAAAAAAAAAAACGATAGTATGGAGGATGAATCCGTCGTCAACATTTAAGTTATGGTCTTATTGATGTCGAAGGCAAGGAGATAGATCGCCGAGAGTTCTTCCCTCGCAGAGCACATTGCACGTGTGAGACAGAGTGGCAGTGGAGTAGCAGTGGAGTGGGCCCCATGGCTCAAAATTCAAGCGTACGCATGAATGCGATCAGCTATGCCGGCGAATAAGGGCGGCGCTACACAATGGAAGCGTGCGAGAGCTGCCCCACCAAGGGAGGGTGCATTGGGACATCCTTGGACCAATGAATGACAATGTCGCCCACACCCGATGCATAGTTCTGCTTCCCTATCCTTGAGTGTCACTTTTTTAGGTATACGCCTGAGGGGTGGGTAGGACGGTCTTTCGGTTGCTACCTTCACATTTGACGTTCGGAGGATTATAAATGTCGGAATGCCTAAAATCGTCATGCTAGACCAGTACGTATTGGGCGTCGAGAGCCGCGGTGGGAAAATACAGTTGTGGCTAGTTAGCGTTAAATTATGAAACTCCGCATGCCGAGCTTGTTGCCCTTTTTTCAAATGTAATTGCCTAATGCGATCGCCCGCTCGTCACTTTATTAGGATCGGCATCAAATGCATCTGTGTCGGGATCCGACATTGATCGCGGTGTTCCATCCATTAACTTAGAGATATCCCCCGACTTAAAGGTCATTAGATCATACACGCGACCCAATTCTTATACGGATTTTAAGAAGAAAAAGGAAATAGACCCTGAAAATCCCTAAAAAAAATGTTGCTGAAGGTAATTAAATGGAAGGACGTCAACAATGTCTCAATTAAGTCTTCTAGGGATCAAAGCCATCTAGACGGTTATCTTCATTTAGTTACCTGCCTTTACCATAGTAAATCTTGGTCAATATGATACCGTCATAATAATTTCTGTGGACAACTGCGTACGATGGCGAGCAAAGTATGGCGATATCATTACGTAGTGATATGACTGAGGAAACTCAAAAATGTCTCGTACAGATCTTAGAAGGAGTGTCTAGTGTGATCATACTTTATGACCGCTGAAATATGGAACACCACTTGTCGATCCTGTCATCTCTTGTCCAACCTTATCGCGGAGCATGTCGTCGTTCCTGATATATCACAAGTTAGGGGGGTATCTTTCTTCGAAATGTATTTCCTTATTGAACTTAATATTGCCGTGAGAAATGGATAGGTTGCCGTGACATATGCATTCCTGTGAGCAGCATTGGCTGATATATGCAACGTTTGATATCATGGATTGGGTCACATGCAACATTAACCCCTTTGGAATAGGTTGTTCTCCAAGCCGTGGAGTGGCAATGACCCCGCGCAGCCACCACTTAACGATGTTGCAGGGTACATCACAACGTTTTACATACAATCGGATCTTCTCGGTCATCGCACAGTAGCGCCGTGATCCACCGTGCGTGACATGGATAACGAGCCAAGTTCTTGATATAAGGGAACCGAAAGTTGAAATACCCCTCGAACCAAGTTCTGATTGTTTTATAATTTGTGGCCGACCTACGACACCGACCTAAGACGGCAAACATTAAATCACCCACTATTTATATATCCGCTTAATCTTAATTTCTCTCGCGTCTAAATACTTATCATGATCGATCTATGGTACAGTGCAGCCCAAGAGCCAAGGTAACCCTCTCTAAAATATATATATCAAGACCCCACGTTGTATAAAACCCGTAATACTCATAACATTGAAACTGTCCAAATTCCACGTTAACAAGGTCAACAAGGCAAACCATCCCCGATAATGGTTCTGTCTTCGGCAATAGGTCTGCGGCGCCAAGTAATCCCACAGACGCATTGCAGTTGCCTATGTGCGAGCAAGACTTTTCGCCAGGCTTCGGAGATCCTCGGAGTTCTGCCGCCGACGTATTGCATCAAAATTCTCCCGTCGACGCGGTTCCGCAATTTTTGGGCGAACATCTTCCCGCCGACGCATTGCATCCGTCTGGGTACGATCAATGCTCTTCGCCGGGCTTCGAAAGCCCTCGGAATCCTCCCGCCGACGCATTGCATCCGTCTGGGTACGGCCAATGCTCTTCGCCGGTCTGCAAAGAGCTTCAGCATTTCCCCGTCCACCACCGGAATTTTCTCGCCAATGTGCTCGATCTGCCTGCATGCGACCAACACTCCTCAACGGGCATCGAAGGCCTTCAAAATCCTCCCGACACACGTCAGCTTTTGTACGACCAATCCTATTCGCTAGACTTCGAAAGCATTCCGGATGTTATCGATGCATTTCAGCCCGTTGCATACAACCAAAGCTCTTTTCTGGGGTTCGAAGATCTTCACATTCTTCCGAATAAACCTGAAGTTAATGGCTACGTTACGTCATCACTTCAACTAGCCGCAGCCCGACAGACCAAGAGCAGCCTAGCCCAAGCCGGGAAAAAGAGGCTTACCCATACAAACCGTACAAACAGTGCTAAACAAGTCAATCCTTCCTTCCAGTGGGTTATGAACGATGGCCAGCCAGGGAAGCGTCTTCGGCGTCCGACGGAAGGTGGCCGAACGAAGAAATCGTGCATGCAGTGTCGCCAGTCGCACAGCAAGTGCGACGGCAAACAGCCATGTGGATCGTGCATTGAAAGAAGGAAGCACTGCTCTTACGCATAGAATCAGCAGTGGCGGCTGCGGAATGCGGAATTCAAGGACGTCTATGAGCATCGAAGTGTATGGTGTCTTTCTTAAGAAATAATTTATGAGTTGGGGGCTTTTCCAATTTTATATAGGCTATGTAATGTATATAATGTTATCTAGGCATATGATCTCCTTTTCCATAGTAGGGACGCAATGCGTTTTACATTGCAATTTTTATGTTATGCACTTTTTTGATATTTTAAATAATATGGGCAAATAAATAATTAAATCTTAAGCCAGTATAATTCATCTCGGGACGAACTTTGCTCTAAAGTGTTTTAATCTTCTGTACGATGGAGTCGCGCCAATTATTTGTATTGTGCTTAGCGGCGGGACGTGGTCGAAGACACACGTTTGTTTGTTTGTTTTTTTCAAACCGCTCAATAACAGGATCTTGAATGGCAGATCGAATGTATTGTTCAGACATCCATGTGCTCTTTTGAGAAGGATGTATTTGGTTAATTGCAGTATCCACGCTTCTCTAACCTATTGAAAGCTCACTAACTCGAATAGGTTTTCCCTCCCTTTGCAGCGCAATCATCAACACGAAGCGCAAGCCAGAATCAAACCCCACAAATCGTACAAAAATACGAGAAAAATACAGTCATGAGTGCATTAACTTGCGGGAGGAATGAAGTGGACGCTGGGCGGGAAGATGGTATTCGTGGGGTATGTTTCGTACGTTGGAAGAAGAGATTTTTTCAGAGAATAGAGAGATCATATGTCGTAAAATAAAGAGATGTCGGTTGCATTCATGGCGTGCTGGGATACGAAAAGCTAATTAGACGATGAAACCCAATCGAGTCCAAGCGAATCTCCAAAGACGCAAAAGATGAGAAATATCCCTGTAAATAGTCATAGCTCCAACACCAACTATGAAGTATCGTCAATAATAGGATATTATTACACATTCACCGTTGTTTTAATAGAAATCAGAAAACGTTTGCTTCTAAGCGGAGTTAAATATTTAACCGAAACAAATTAAAACCCCATATTTAGCTGGAGATGTCTAAAGTCACAACATCACCAAATCCCAATGGCCTCCCCCACGCATCACGTCAAGATAGGAAATTCAAATCTTGAAAAATACGCTGAAATTAAAAAATCGAGAGAAGCAAGAGTCTTTCGATGCGAAATAGCCATAATAATAATAATAATAATAATAATACCGCTTAATTTCTGTCATCAATAAAGCCCAGCTCACAGTTGTGTCTACCAACACTGAATTTTTCTCCCCTTGCTTGTCTCACACGTGGCATTGGCGCTGTTTTGCCCTTTCTATCAGGTTTCCGGCAAACTTGAAGTAAACTAATCATGGATAGACATGATTGGCTTTGACACTCAAATCGTTTAAATCGTTTACTCCCAATAATATAATCCGATATGTTGAAGTATATGTGGCAGTGAAAAACACTTGCTGGCTGTCTCAAACAAAACACGAGTGTTCCAATCATTGCATCGCATATTGTCAGTCATTAAATAATCAACCATCAATACTCATCCCTATATTTTCGACTCACCTTGTATGGCAAACCTTGGCTATACATTCTTCGTCATGAAGGGTGGAGGCTATCGGGGCATTTGAAACCCCCAAAGTTATATATATATACACACATACACGCTTCACATGCGATATTTCGCTATTGTGATAATGTTGCTTCTTGTGACGGATATTGCTACACGAACAACGATATTTCCCATGGTTCGCGTGATTTTGTGTTCCCCGCTCATATGACTAACTCTTAGGTAATAACCAAGCGCCTTGAGGTGAAATCGGATGGTGTTGTGCCCGAAATATTCACAAGACCGCGAGAACTGGTGACCACGCCCTTCTTATGGGTGATCATGGGACGCTGAAATACCCCTTACAGTTGTTACGATGCAGTATGACATGAACTGTACCACATTTGTTGCTCGATTCCATCAACAATGCCGACGAGAGTGTCGTCTTTTAAGCGACGCCCCGCGGTTGTTACTGACTGAAGCAGCGATTCTCACGCCTGGGGGCTTTGGTGTTTTCCTTTTTATCTTCAAATGCGAACCTAAAGAGTTTCACCGGCGATCCATGTTGTTGGGCTGTTGCAACATGAATAAATAATCATAGTCGTGTGACGCCGGCATGCTGTACCGGAGATTGAATACTGCGGTGGCGTAAATGAGTGAGTAAAGAGGCTATTATAAAAGATCCGGTTGACCGCCTCTTTTAAATCGCACTCAATAACCGTGAAGAAGACTGACGTTGGGAAATATCGACAGCTTGATATTCCTTTGTAAAACCATATATCATCTGGAAATTTGTAACATCTCCGATTAAAACGGCCTCGACATGCCGGCTCGTACTAGATAACTGTGACGTCCGCTTGCCGGAAATCTGGATGCCAATGTGATGCGTGCATTGCCCGTACCGGGGCTATTGTTTGTGGATTGGTTTTCTTCCGTTGTGCAAAGGCCAAACCCATGTCCAAAACACGGACATTTAAAGAAGCTATTTATTTTTTCCCACTCTAACTATTGGACGCCTGACGTAGTAGCAGGCAATCCAACGTCACATAAACAAATAAACACGCTTCGCCTGCATTGCGGACAATGAATTTCAATATTGTCAAACATCCACCTTCACCATCGTTCATATGCTTGTTCATTTTTCAATCTAGAGTACCTATAGTACTAAGGATGTAATATATAGTTCACTGGAATTGTTCTAATACAAATTTTCATATAAGGGCACGTGCTCCAAAATCGAAGTCTTGTGGAACGACGATCGGGAAGTCTACGCGCTTATTTGGCGTGCGTAGAGGGGTTTCGGATAGCGTGACCCTCGGAAGAGGTGTCTGGAGGTTTCTACGCGGGCTTACGTGGGAAACGCTTACATATCCTTAGCATTAGTTAGTATAAATAGCGGACGTTTGAAATCAGTCTTCGAATTATTGAAATTGGCGTGTATTCATAAGAAAAACTAGATTATCCGAGGAATCCACGCACGATAGTCGCGTCGTCCTTCAGACTCCCTACGACGCTTTAAGTAGGAAATTACTTAACAAAAGCGTCGCCCTAGATCCAACAATTTCAGACCCCTATTAACGATCAACTTCTGTGTGTAACTTAAAACATCAAAGCCCAAGCCACACTTAGTGCGTTCGCTGCGTTTCGAATGACATTTTGCACGACAACAGCTTCAAACGGATCAAAGGTCTCTCACTACTGGCCGCGGAATCGTGGGTTCCGAGAAGGGTTTGTGGCAGTGCGCGTATTCTCACGGTTCGATATATGTTAATCGACTTGCGAAAACTCGAAACAAGCCAATAAATAGCAAGACTGCGAGTTCACGACGAAAGTGGCTGCATATAGTCAGTAACAAGAGAAATGGATGGTGGACAAACATGTGTGGCGGTCCCGAAATTTTTGAGATAGAGCAACGAGTTGTAAGTGTTTCAAAAGGAAAAGAAAAAAGGAAAAGGAAATAGAGAGGAGGCTACATCCAATATTGTTGTCACCAAGCCTAAGGGCGTATAAAGCGTGATCATCATGGAAATCTCCGAGCATACCATTCGAGCGTGTGCATTCAATGTGAGCGACTTGAATTAAAAAGGCCTGCTCGCCATGTGCGTTGTTGAAACTCGTGCCTGTGACGTATATGACGTGTACGCGAAATGGCGTGGTCGAAACCAGGGGTTTATTATTAATTATTTTGCAGGGCCACATAATTTCGGGCGGATTGTTAAGGCCCATGGCCTCCATACATACGTAATGACCCTCGACTAATCCTGTTTGCTCAACTATTAAATGCAGAAACGAGGTATCCACTGAAGCACGCGTCTTAACCGAGGCTAAAAAAAAAAAAAAACTGTCTTCCAGTTAGGCCGTGCACCGTTTGCATATTAGATGTAACAACTAAAGCAAATGACGGAAGGGATCTAAATTCAAAAGAGCAGATAACCTTGGCAACAGTCACTGCTCGCGGCCTGGCTCCCTATGATTGTTGCTGTAGTTACAGGTTCGCCGCCATACACTGGGTTTCGCGAGATGAGCCATGTAAAATTAATAAAACCAAAGTGATGCCTAACACCGAAATTCAGGAGTAATGTTACTCTGTTACTCTATCAGGGAATGAAAGTCTCTCTCTTTTTTTTTTTTTTACGTTCCAATTTTTAAGATTGAAGCTCCCTGACACTCAGGATTTTATTCTTAATAGAATCTAAAGTATCAATAGGCGCCACCAAACACTAGGGATTTCCCCCGGCCTCGAGCTGAGTAACATTAAATTAATGGTGGTCATGCGTAACCTCGTGTTCGATTTCACGAAGGGTACTATTTTTGGCCGTATCACCCCTTTTAATTCCCATTAGTTCTTTGGCGAAATTGATGACGGGCTCTTCATGACCCTCAATTTGTGCCCGAAATCTCATTTCGGGAGTTGACGTCTCTTCATTGAGCATCTCGAAAAATCTTTGCTTGTGTGTGACATCGTCATAAAGGAAATGCGGTCACGATCACCAAACTGTTTATATTTTTCTTCTACATATGTTCTACATTATGCCCCCTGCGACCCTGCGGACAAGGTTATTAGCAGCGATCAAATTACGAACCCGCTCGACTTTAGAAGTCAGAGGGAGAGCGAACGACCGCCATCGGCGCAATTCTTCAAGAAGACAATTCTAACCTACTGACCTGCAGGGAAGTCCAGAACCAGGGATCCGGCACTTGGTTGTGCACGCACGGACGTACGCGATCACCCTTGCATGCGCCACGTACTCTTAATGTTGAAGCCCTGAAACGGTAGGATCTCCCTTGCACCCTCGTACCACCCAACCCTGATGAACATGCAGGAGAATCGATTAGGCATTGGCTGTAGCGTATGACTCTTTAATACATTCCAATAGTCTATGAGCACATCGCCAGCATGTATGGAACGATATGAACGAAATGCTACACAAGCAGCCGTTGAAACCTCTCGTATCCTACGTTTAGCCAACGTCCACGATGCCGCATGGCATGCATGAAGGAGCCTATGCAGATCAATGCCTGCCCCAGCATGTCAGAAATGAGTACTGCAAGCGACCTGCCAAACGAAACGAATAAAAGACCAGCATGATCCTCGTTCTCACTAAAAATTCAATCACATTTGCTCGAAGGCAATACCCTCCCACTACTCCAATCTTTGAAACCAGCCGTCAAGGCTTTTCCCGCTCATGCCGAACACCGACCCAATGTACGTCCTTCTCTAACCTGCATAGAGCCGCTAAACTTTCCCATGCCAGATACATGAAATTAATACCAATTCTCACTTGAAGTTCCACCAACGAGGGCATTCTGAGATTCGCAATGGCTCGGTTGTTCGAAAATGCAAAATTCAAGTGGTAATCCTCTTTTATATTAATTACATAAAATGCCATTTTTCACCGCCTATTCCCCTTTCCCACCTTTAACACTCTGCACCTAATACTATCCCTACCGAAAAAAAAAGTGCTGTCCGCAAGTTTGTGGACCACAGTACGAATGAGCAGTATTATCAGTTCAGTGCACAACATGAACACGGCTATGACGGGAACAACAGCCCAACGGCCCCTAGCGAATCAGAAGAGGTATTGCAGCTCTTGGCTTATGACGATACGTCGTCACAATCGTCCGCAAGTGGCTCGCCACAATCCCGTTCCCCCCGATCCTGTTCCCCTCAATCACCGCAAGCGCAGACGTACCTGACCAATCCTCCTCCGCCTTCGCCGGACAAGGGTTACCTGTGGGTGACGGATAAAGGAATACCTACGCGGAAACGGCGCTCTACCGAAGGCCCTCGGGCGGATCGCTCTTGTGACGAGTGCAGCCGGTCACATAGTAAGTGCGACGGCGAGAGAAGCTGCACTACATGCACTCGATGCATGGAGCGACGTACGGAGTGTACTTATAGGCGGGGTCGCCGACAAAGGCAGAAGAGAGATGACGAGAGCAGCGGCAGTGGTGGTGACGGAGACTTTCCAACGGTAGGTCGCCCTCCCTGTAGTTTTGTTTGGAATAGATCGAGAGAACCCCACACGTTAATTTTGCTCACGGCAAATTCTTTTCTTGATACGTACTCAGCTGGGTATCTGCGAATGGTATTGAATGCCCTTTTTTTGGCAAAAAAATTTTCTTGATCTGGATATCTACGATTGGTATCGAAACAAGAATATATGTAAAGATGTTAAGCATAGAACGAATATGCACCTACCCCGTCATTCTCCCCTATGCTACGATGCATGTATTGATTTATGGTATATAAGCAAAACTTACTATGCAATTATAAAATAAACTACAGGAGCTCCTTGACAAGTTGATTGAGTTACGTCACCCCTGCTTGACTGGATGATAGTTGTTACACAAATCCGCCGATCTCGATGTGTTTGTTAACTCGTCGTAGAGAAAAAGTGCAATAGTTAAAATAGTAAGTCAAGTTAATCGCTCCCAGGAAACGTTCTTACGGCACGTCGTAGCTGACAGTGTTGACTCACACACTATAGGGCCTTTTTTTTTTTTTTTTAGTCATGGTTAAAATTATTACATAATCCGTTTTTGTCCCACCATTTTGATTATCAAGTGCAACCTAGCACAACATCGCAGAAATTTTTGACACGTCATTTGACCATGAATAAAAAAAACTGTGCCTCTCTTTCTTCCTGACCCGTATCCGTACGCGCCCGCTCACCGACCTCTTGACCCCTCTCTACAAATATACAAGTATGCACAATACATTTCTTTCATTCCTCCCCACTTCCCTTTTGTCACCCTTGGCAGGATGACGCAAATATGCAAAATGGTTTTATAAGCCTCTTTAGTGTCACCCACCCCACACCACCCTTTCTGAGAGATTGCGTCGATCGATTTCATGTGAACCAAACTTGTTTCCTCACGTGCCACAGACTATCCACTCCGACTGGAAGAGGTTATGTGTTGCAAAGGCTCCCTCTCGGCGACATGTCACGAACCAGTCATGGACTCTCCTTGTAGCCCTCCTACATTCCTCTCTACAGCATTATATTTGACCAAAGGACTCAGAGTATTTGGAAGGTCAACTCGAACCGTCGAGTATATATAAGGCGAGAATCATTTCTGAAACCTTAAGAGTCTCAATTGGGGGGACAGCCACATGGTGATTTGATCCGATCCCCTTTTCCCGTAATCCCCTTCGCCGTGATCCCCTTCGCCGTGATCCCCTTCGCCGTGATCCCCTTCGCCGTGATTACCTTCGCCGTGATCCTCTTCGCCGTGAATAAACTAGAGTTGCGTCCGATACGCAAGAATCCAGGTTTTCGATATCCAGATATCATATTCTGAGAGGCCATATACTTGAGAATGGACATAATAGCATTGAATATATCTTGTTTCGCTGGAGTTCCATTCTCTCTCTCTCAAAAAAAAAAAAAAAAAAAAAATGCTGGGACTAGTTGTCCGCCGCTATAGCAAAGCCGTCGGTGGACCAAGTTCTTAATCTCTTTAATGCCAACTGACATATGCAGCCCCTTTCTCTCCTTTAATGTATGGGGGAGACAAAGAGGCCGTTATCGACAGCTTATGAGGAGTCAAATTATAATCCAAATAGCAAGACTGTACGTCAAAACCAAGTCTTTGCTGATGAGCTTTATACCTCAACGTGGTGATTGTATAATGCGCCCTTTGAGGTCGTATCCAAAAATTTCATTCTAAAAGCAATAGAGGAATCCGGATCATAACCTTTCTTCACGTCCTGCAGGCAAGCTGCTGTGTCTGGTAACACGAGTGGCTTTCGGGTCCGAGCATCGAATCTAGTCGAATCGGGCCCAAGCATCGAATCGAGTCAAATCGGGCCCAAGCATCGAATCGAGTCAAATCGGGCCCAAGCATCGAATCGAGTAAAATCAGAGCCCGATTCCAAATAATTCAAAGATTCCTATTACATTTGGCAAGGGTTTTTGAATTGCATAATATCCATTGTACCGCCTCAACATTGGTGGTCATGCACCGTGAGCAACATTCTCAAAACCCACGTGTACATCGTGGAGATCCACAAATGGATCTACATCAGCACATTGTGCCATAGTCTCGGCGGTTTATGCACTCAAGATCGGTCAGGAGACCTTGCGATGACCACCTTTGCGTGTCTGCTCCAAAAAACACCATAAACTTCAAACTTCGCGAGAATTTTCCCTTCAGTCACCGCAATAAATACCTTGTTGCAACTCATTTTTCGCGAAACTATGCAATGAGATTTTCCGTCCCTATAACTTCACATATACCACATTACTGCCATTTTCAAGCCAAAAGTATAGTTTGTGAATTTCGGGCACGCGAATCGCGTCGTGGATTCATTAGTGTCACTTGCTCACTGCGCCACAGACGTCACGGAGGACCCAACACGAACACGCGAGTATACGTCGGATGGAACAGCTTCGACAAACAAAAACTTATCTAAAACTAGTCAACTTGACATATATTTTATGGCATGGAGTGAGCCAGTGGGCCAGTGGGAATATGACGACGATCGCAAACAATCCCAAAAGGAAGTACCAATTTGACAACGCCAACGGTCAAATGTACTGGCGCAGTTGCTGCTAAAGGCGGATGATTGTTATGCGTCTTCCGAAAGAACCCGACATTAAATTTCCGAATGGATCCTGAGATGATACCCAAATCAAATAGAAAATTTTCGTAGAGTACCCCATAGAGAACGTCTGTTGCAATCTCGTCCGTTGCCCGTTAAATACGCATTGCCTATACCTAATGATTAGGTATGCGCCTATACCTAATGATTGGGTATAGCGTAAACACGCCTGATGGCTTATCAGAATGGAACTGGTTTTGCTATTTTTACTTTTTATTTTTTCGAAAACACCTGGATATGAGAAACATCCCATGACAAACCGGGGGGGCACATGCGCGTGATGGTACTGACCCGTTTCCCATACCCTCTATCTCCCCACGGGATCAATCTCCGCTCAATTCTCACCGTCATCAACTTTGACGAGTCGTGCACTAGGTTCAATCGCCCCAGGTAATTAATCATGCTTACAAAAAGCGAAACATCACGTTCGTACGCACGATAACCATTACCCCTGTGGATTTGCGCCATCGTTCATTGGAACCGGATACCGGTATCAGAGATGACATAAAGCAAGGCTGAGTGGTGTTGCTGGTGTAATACAAATATAAGCTTGAACGCGTTCCTTGCAGCGTAAGACGATTTTGGATGCCGCAAAGGTTGCGGATGCTATAAGCGGATCTGTATGACCCTTGGTCATTCGTATTATCACGTATTTCACAAGGATCGGGCTAACGTTTTCGTTGAGAAGTTCACACGCTGATAACGTACAATTTTTGGTATTGAGCGCGGAGATGGGTGCCGATTGGAGTTGGTTGAGTAGTTAAGTCATCGGTGTAAGCTGACCCCTTGATCGCAATAACCAGTTCCTTGAATCTTCTCTTCCCACGACCCACCGCCGAGTCCTCCATCCTACCTTGGCAAGATCCGATATTAAATGGCCCAAAAGACATTAAGATTGTCTGTGCACCAGTCCAAACAAGAATCACGAGCGCGCATGTCCGAGTCCTAAACCGACTTACGAGATGCGCAGATTCAAAACAGATTATGAGTAGATTTCCTAATCGGGATTTATGCTAAACGGATTTCTCATTCGTATAACGCTCAACAACTTGGGGTTTCTGTCGGTTCCGCTCATATCGCTTCCGCCACCATCTTTGCTATTTAATACCACCGACCTGCAGTCTACATATCCTGCATTAGATCCACACAATATCCACAATTCAAAAATCCCTCTGGCATAAGTCGGTTGATACCCGCGAAAAGGACTGGCATGGCTAGAGGAACCGGGCGTGCTGGGGATGATGTAGAAAGTAAACTAGAGGAACACGAATTGGACTTGGAGATGTCATGAAAATGAGGTGTCATGAAAATGATGAACGAAAGACAGGGAATGGATGGGAACCATGAAGGAAAGGAGTTATAATATAGTGCAATTTCTGGAAATAAAATAAAATAAAAAATAATATATATATAGACAACATACAACATTTCTACTTCACTTGCTAGCTCTGATCTGCGCATTGTATCATCGCTCTACAACAAAATTAAAATATGGTCAAAAGCACGGGGTAGAGTAACAAGTATTGTTCCGAGCTTTCAAATTGATTTTGTAATGTGGAATTTTTTTTTTTTTGTTTCGTCCACATTTCCCTACGTATTTCTTGAATGAAACAAAGTGAGACTCGCTCGGTCCGAGGGACTATCAGCTGGTTCGACGATTAGTTTTTCATTGGTCCTCTGCGCCCTCCAATATACTGATATCCGACGAAAAGAGAATACGATGCTTGTGGAACAGCCAAAGGAGTTTACGGGCTCAAGCTTAAGTAAGGCTGCTCCTAGAGGTGCAGTTTCATCCATAGGATAGCAAAATACGCCATGCTTGTCGCATTCCTTGGAGTACATCAATGGGCACCAGTTATCTTAATCTCTTAAGAGTTTCGTCGTTATTCAGGCATACATATATAAACGCTTCTTTGGAGATGGATCTCAAACCACTTGCCCTTGACTCGAATCGCGTTTGTTGAAACCCTCCGCATCCGAAACCACTTGCCCACGTCCAATCATGAATCAATCGCGTTTGTTGAACCTGGATAACATGCCAGAACACATTCGCGAGTAAGTATCTTCTAATCATACATCCGTTGCCCTTCGTGATATGCGCTATATTGATTCGATACCTTTTATTGTCGTACCTTTACTGATAACATAGGGGATTAAAAGAACTCGAGAAGTAAACCACACTTACTATAGACCCAATCAGCAATACGTACTTCAAGGTTGATAACACACACTTTAACCCGCCATCTCTCGTTAACCAACATAGAAGGATCGACAGTTGCCTTAACACCCCAAAATCGAAATCGCTCACATGGGTACAAGAAACCATGGAACCGCCGCCACGGAAACGGCGCCGAACGGAAAATCGTTCATCCTCCGCGTGTGATGAATGCCATCGCACCCGGACGAAATGCGATCAGACGGAAGGTCAGCCCTCTTGTAATAAATGTCATTCTCGAAACAAGAATTGCACCCGCAAACGTAAAACGAAATCCCGTGTCGTCGAAAAATACGGGAGAACGGCGGCGATGGCAGAAAAGGTAAAAAATATCAGCTTGGTGTTTCAAATAAAGGCATAGCCGCAAAGATATAGTGTCAAACCTACTCACTGTAGTAATACTTTTGTTACACGTGCTGACTTAGATTGAGATTGCCCACTGAAAGGGTCCTATCCACGAATTGTAGCGAGAAAAGGGTCAGAAAGTAGAACGCATCGGACACCATCTGCCGAACAGTACCCTCTCCCCTTCCACCCCACCATTCCCACCCCGCTCATTTTCCCCGCCCCACACACTTTCCCCTTCTACCCCACCATACCATACCCGTCCCGTACACTTTCCCCTTCTACCCCACCATACCCGTCCCATACACTGCCCACCATACTCACCCTGCACACTTTCCCCACCGCACCATACCCCTCTCCGCTCCGTAGCCTCTCACACCTTCCACCCCCCTTTATCTCTCCTCTCCCCGTACCACTACATCATACCCCACTCCGCAGTCTCTCACTTTCTATCTCCCGTGCTCGTCCCGCACCTTCTTTCCTTCCACCACACCATACCCATCTCGCACTCTTTCCTTCTATCCTACCGTATCACCGCCTTCTCTCCTTCAACCCCACCATACCCATTTCGCACCCTACCATACCCTTCCCTCCGCAGCCTCTCACCTCCCACTTCACCGTGCCTCTCCTGGCCCCGCACCCTCTCTCCGTACCCCTTCTTACTACACACCTCCCCCACCATACTCTTCCCTGCCCCGCACCTCTCACCTTCTACTCCACTCCGTCCATAACATCCCATCATTTGGACGAATACACCATATTCCCCTCTTTCAAATTAAAAGAAGAGGTTTCTTACCATAAATTATATGTTCTATTTATGGTTTGTTTTGATTCCCTAGTCTACATATATCTTTTATGATAAAATAGTAAGCTTATGGCCTTGTACGTACCATGAATTATGCCCAACCTTTTACGATAAAATAGTAAGCTTATGGCCTTGTACGTACCATGAATTATGCCCAACCTTTTACGATTAAATAGTAAGCTTTTTTTTTTTTTATAGTCAGATTAAATAGTAAGCTTATGGTCTTGTACGTACCATGAATTATGCCCAACTTTTTACGATACTTATACCTTTGTACATATCATGAATTGTGCCTAATTTTCATTGCTGTTGGACTATGGCGGACTATCGCTATGAATCTGTGTTGGTATAAATGAGGATGTTTGACGACTTATTGTACCGCCTATCATTCTCGGGAGATGGGACACAGAAGAAATAGAATGTGAAATGAGGTGAGGGTTGTGGTCGAGGATGCAAAAGAGGTGACCGTCGAGTAATGCAGAGCGGAGCAGAGATAAAAAGGTCGCAGAAGCCAGCAGCATAGAGGAGAGTTTGATTAGGGTGAAAAGATTAATGTATACGAGAAGCGGAGCAGAGTGGTGGGTGGTGGGGGGTGAGATGGAAGGAAAAAAAAAAAAAAATGGAAATGGTTTGACGCGTCACGTCATACGCGCTGTCCAATCAGAACCGGAGATTGGACACACGCGCCACCAGACCTACTCCTATTGGGAGCATTTTCATCTTCATCTTTTTACTGACCGACTCGACAAATGTAAAATATGGAATTTAATTGAAAAATGTGAGAAATTGAATATCAGCACTTCCAAAGCATTTTGTGAACTGCGCTCTTAATTGTGTGCCTAGTACAATATAGTGGCGGACACCTAGTCTCAACAAAATTTTTTACTACAAAATTGCTTTATATTTTTTTTTTTTCTGGTAATAGAAGAAATTGGCACATTACTGATTCAGCAAAACAGGCGGACGGATAGACGATTCCCAGGAAAGCGGGTGGACAGATGATGATTCCCAGCAAAACGGGCAGATGGAAAATTCGCAGCAAAGCGGGCAGCAAAACAGGCAGATGAATTAATTCCAAAAACAGGCAATTGAAAAGCGGGCAGCAAAACAGGCAGACGAATTCCACGAAAATCACGGGTCACGTCATGTTTCCACTGGCCACGGCATGACCCGACATTTCGGAACAGGACAACCCATCACGGTTACTATGAGTGGGTAATTGTAGTTCTTTGGATCGATTGAGTGTGTACCCTTTCACAAGAACGACTGAGCATATATCCATGGTAAACCATTACTTGCTTGCAAACGTAAGCTCTTGATGAACCACCTCTTTTTGAGCCGTAATACTATCGAGTCGAGCGACTCGGAAGACAATTGGGGGGGGGAGGGGATGAGAGCGGTTGTCAGTCGCGGTGCCAATTAACTTTCAAATGATTAAGGGCGTACATAATCACTGAAGGAAGGAGGTGGATGCGATATGGCGCGCAAAAGCGATTGGTATTACTAGCGATTGGACCATGTGAACGGTAAGCGGTGTGATTGATCTGGACGGTAAGAATAAGAATGATACCCACTTGTTACGGCGAACAAAGGAAGCAAAAAAGAAAAGAAACCAATGATTACTTATCAATGGATGCTGCGGTGAATTTTTACCAACAAACAGTAGATACAGTAACGGCTTGCATGTGTTCTGCCTCTCCAGGTTTACGATGGCTTGATTCGGGTGCCGCTTTCTCATTTGACGCGTGCCGCATGCGGGCCGCATAGATCCAGAAATCTGTCCAGCTCACGTGTGACTCTAATCAGAGGAAATAGTGAGTCACACACGTGCGGCTTCTGACTTTGAAATGTATTCTCGTTGTGGGAAACTACCCCTGCCACTGAGAATGAATATGGGCAGCCGCATCACCCTAGGAAATTTTCATGTCGGACTGCCAATCTTTGCGAAATAAAGAATAAAGTGCAGGTTGTTATTCGTATTCTCTAGAGCATCACATACTTTGAAACGTGCTGTTAAACGTGACGCGGCCAAAATGAGACACCCAGGTGCGAACAAACCATCGAAACGGTTTATATATAGACTGGCGACGGCCTGCCTTTGATATCGAACTCCGCTCGATACACCCTCCCCTTCAAACATCATATATATACCCAAAATCATTATCCTTCATCTACTTCTACCCTCCAACATCTCATTGACAAACATGGATGGCAAAAGAAGGCTCGACTTGAATGATGGCATGCATGAAGATTGGACAAAGTAAGATTTTACATAGCATTAAAACAACGACTATATATTCTTTAGACATAATGTGCAATGCGAAAATAACCCGCCTCCCCACCTTGCAACGTTCTACACTTCTCCCTTTCCCCCTACCGCCGCATGTCTCTTCAAACAGATATGGTAACTTCGAGTTCCATGATGGCCCTGCAACGTATCCCGACATCGACATTGATCAATTTGTGGCTGCCTGCCTGTCGCAATACGGTGAGATGTCGCAATACGGTGAGATGTCGCAAGAACCGACATGCGAGCAGAACTATGCTTCATACCCCCACATACCGACGAGCCCACCATACCACCTCACCAACTGCGTTACACTGCCGCAGCAGCTGCCCGCGCCCACCAACATTGAGTTCCAGTTTGTGTATATGAATGGCCACACGCGGCAGCGGCAGCGGCGCAGCACAAAGGGGGGCCGGACAAGCTGGGCGTGCGACCAGTGTCACTTGATCCACATCAAATGTGACGGAGAAAGGGAAAGGTCCTGCAGCCAGTGCGAACTCCATGGAAAGAAATGTACCTACCAGCGTCCCCGGAAGACCGGGCCCGGGATGGGCCAAACACAAAGGGAGGAATAGTTTTACGGTAGTTTCCTTCTCTGCATGAGACTGATTCGAAAGCATGGTTCGTCGTGAATATTACTAACTGTGTTCTCTTTTTGATAATAGTTATGCGTAAAATATGTGAAATGAAATACCTTTACGATGAAGCAAGAATTAGGCCGAACTACAAAGGAGACGGGACAGGCGTTAGGTGACGGTGTGATGTGTATACAAAAGAAATATTGCCAATCCTAGTTTCGCGAGCCTTATGCCCCCTTTTTTGCCTATCATCTATATAGCCTCAAGTCACATATAGGATATAACAATATGCTTGAAACATCTACCACAATGGAAATGTTTGCGTTGGAGTTCTTGTGTGCAGTGTTTGTTGGCGGACGTCCAAATGAACTGTACGGGTTAGCAACATAAACACGAAGCAATGGGGAAAACGCAAAGTGAAGGGGGGGAACGCGTTCAAAAACAACAAAGGAGCGTGAAGGAAATAAAAAAGCGAAGTTTGGGGTCACGCGTTCAAGAACAAACATAGACGAGGCAGGATGCGCTTATCCAATCGAGTTGCCCACGTTTACAATTTGGTTGGTTGTGGCACAATTCCCAAATAAGGACAAAAAAAAAAAGACCAAGCCAGCCTTTGTCACAGATCCCGCGCGATCATCACGCATCCATATAGGGTTAGCCCCATTTTGCGCACGGTACCCAGGTTTCTGATCGCTGGGCCCTGACGCAAGAAAGTGAACCATTTTGGGACATGTTCCAGTGTCATGATCGAGGCGTGGGAGCTTGCGAACAATGTATCTATTTCTTTGAAAGCTTCGCAGGTGCGCGACACTTTTTTGACATGATCCCTTCCCCTCATCCAAACTTCCTCAAAACCGATGCGTCTCCTCTGTATTGACCTTAAGCGTGACGTTACCGATCCGATAGCTAGGCTGTCTGGTAGGCTGAAAAGTAAGTCCAAGAAGCTTGGGTTGGCATCCAAATCGTCACCGCCGTTTTCCTCGCTCAAAACAAACTCTTCGGCGGACACGGTTTCGGACGACGATTTGGTCGTGCCTGGGTACTCTAATGACAAGGCGTTTGACAAGGCGCCGTTCGAGCCCGAACTCTCCGTGCACAAGTCCTTGTCCACGGATACACTCGTGCAAACAGAAACGTCAACCATTATCACCATCGAGTACAGTGACAATGAGAAGCCTCCGTTGTATTTTGAAGCTTCTGTGGAGCCCCGACGCGACCGGCCGTCATGGTGCCTGTTCGATGACATCATCGTCGAGGTCGCCCGCCGGACGGACGCCTCACTCGTCGAACAGGTCTTTGGGCGCGGAGGCCACGGCAATAACGCACAGCACCCGCAGGCCAAATCCCGGCGCGTCAAGTTCGACCGTTCTTCGACTGGCCACCGGCGCTCTCCACATGCATGCTCAAACCCAGAAGATGCCTCGCTCACCGCTGTCGCCAGGGTACCCCCAACCACCTCAAAACCATGTCTCCGCCCCGAATTCCCCGTCAATCTGGATTCCAACTCCCCCATCATCCCCCGGCGCCCGAAAACCGTCTCCTTCCACCCACAAACCTACGAAACCCCCCGCATCCACGCTGCAGTGCACGGCCAAACTCACGCCACACGTCGTGAACGGGCCCCAGCCGTTACATCGCATCCACCTCCATACACCACATGCGATAAGCCGCCAAAAAATAACTACTCCGCGGAAAAAAGTCACCACATATCCCAGACGTTGGTGGCCATGGCCGGATGTGTCGCGTTTTGGGAGGAGGCGATGGTGCCGGGGATTCCTAAAGCGGAATTGGGCTGACGTTGTTGCGGAATTGTCTAGTGCCTTGATGCCGGTAATCAAAGGCAGCGTTTTCGATAAGTTATGTTACACAATTTTTTACATGCATTGAAAATCCGAGATACCTCATGTTGTAAATATACGCCGAGAGAATTGAACTCGAATGTTCAAGTTTGTGTTCTTTATAGATCGTGGATCTCGCACTGAAATCAAAAAATTAAAGAACGAAGCAGAGAGTACTGAAGTAGAGATTTTGGGAGCGTAAAACACAAACGTAAGAGAAGTCGAAGCAAAAAGGATATAGATTCACAAGTTTGCGACGACCGCAGGATTCGAACCTACGCAGGCAGAGCCTATGTGATTTCTAGTCACACTCCTTAACCACTCGGACAGGTCGTCATTGTTATTTACTAGCAATTACAATAATAATCTATTATTATTTTTCATATATCCGGTCTGTCGAAGATGGTAGCCACATAAATTGGCTGCTTCGACAACCAAGCCAGCCACGAAATCATATTTTCGGTTCCGAGGTATGTGAATAGATATTTTTATTTTTTATTTTTCCTTTGTTCTCATTTCCTTGTCATGTAATTAGCTCCCCTTTGTATTTGCATTATAACTCACTTTGCCCAGCATCTATGGCACAGTAAATAGGAACCATTCGATTTTCTTGATATAGATAACAACGTTCCTTCCAGAAACCGCGATTCGTATGCAAGCCATACCACACCCTTGCAGCATGTTGTACTCAACAAAAGCAGACGTGGTGCCGACCAGACGACGGATCAACCTCCCCGGGCATACAAGCCGCTCCTGCAGTCGAAAAGATCATCTGAAAAATAAATGCTCTTTATCCAACTCCAGGGAGAGCACCCCGACTGGCTGGTTGATTGGGGATAAAAGGGTGTTGGAGCTCTCCACCGGCGCTCGGAATGATCAAACTCCGAATTGCGCGTTGTCTCAAACTTAATTGTACAGACATATTGCCAAGATGCAAGCTTTGAAAATAAAGTTTTTTTTTTTTT
>RBNI01001118.1:0-24253 GCA_003990745.1 Jimgerdemannia flammicorona | reverse complement strand
AGAAGTAAAGTAGATAATATTTACTATTTATATTTCTAATAATAATTTTTTTTAATATGACTAATGTAGAGGAGAAAGGATTTAAAAAATATAAGAAAAATATAAATATAAGTAAAAAACCTATTTTTATTAATATATTATATATAGTAATTAAAAAAATACTCTTCATAGTTTTATACTTTATAGGATTTTTTATCAATTTATGATTTTTATTATTTTTTTATTAAATATATCAAGAAAAAGTAGTAAAAAGAAGTAATAAAAATTTGAGCATAAGTTATGATTCAATTTTATTTTGTGACCTCAAATTTTTTTATTTTTAATTTGGCTTTGTAAAGTGCTTAAATTTAAGGCCAAAATTGTGACTAGTCTTAGTAAGTTATAATATCTATTATAAAATAGTGAAAAAAACTACTTTTATTAAAATATTATATATAATAATAAAAAAAACTCTTTATTAGATTAAACTTGATAGGATGTTCAATTAATTTATAATTTTTATTTTTGTTTTATTAAGTATATTAAAAAGAAGTAGCAAAAAGGTTGAGTATAAGTACTGTATACTATACTTCTTTCTTTGAATGAAGTTTGTCCCACTTGTTGCAGGTGTAGAGGTCAAATTATCCTTATATATCAGGTTCAATTCTCTCCAGATTATCAGATGGTTCAGAATAAATTCCAGTTCAGAGGTTGGGCTTTATACCAACTTGTAGGAATTCTCAGAGGGGTTTGTAGCAGGGTTAGAAAGCGTCTTGAAGCAGAATTGGATTGTAAATCACTGCTACCAAGTTGTCAGAGGGTTGCTTTTTAGGGTAACCATTATATAGTTCTGGAAGGGTTTTCTGGAAGTTCTGGTTATTCTGAAAGACTGTTTTCTTATGGTCAAGATCAATTTCATATGGAGTACATCCTCTATGCTTATTGATTTCAAGATTGGATTGATATCTCAACCAAAGTCCTATTTCAGAATAGTTCTGGATATTTAGGATTTTCCATATTTCAGAAAGTTCAAGAAACTAAGACCAGCTTAGTTGAATTGGCATATCACTGCAGACAATACCCAATTAGGAAATTTTGTGATGGGGTTAGGAGTGGGACCTAATGGGGAGCAGATTTACTTAAGAGTAGTTTGTGGGTTATTAAATAGGTTTATTCACTATTCATGATATTGCTATACTAGGAGTAGTTGTGTTAAGAGATATTGTGGAGAAGTATTCAGAAGTTGTGTTCAGATTGTCCAAGTCTGAGATTCTGAGGTCTGGGGGAGGGGGTATTTATACTAGTGAGGGGTTATCTGGACTATACTAGATATGAATATAGCACTTAGTACCTTGCTGAGTCAGAATGCAGTCATATAGTACAAGTGTGATCTGATATGTCAAGAGATCGTCTGACTGCTGAGTTAGTTCACAGTCACATCATACAAGGCTAATCTAACTATACTATGACTGCTAAGCTATTTATAGGTTCAGACGCTATCTGAGTAGTCTTCAGTAACATCACTATTGATGACATCATCTCTGATAAAGTAGTTGTCTAGGAAGAGTGGTTCATGGATTACTTCCCCTTGTTTACTGAGATAATAATACATTGGAACTTCATCACCATCCTACAGGATAGCATCATCTGTCTCATATACTAGATAAGATATTGGTGGGCGAAGGAGTGATACATCATCTTCACTTTCATCGGATTCGCTGTCTGCATACCTTCTATAAGTTATAGCACTATGAGTCATGAGGTTGTAGTAAGCTGGCAGCAATGGTTCATAATGCTTGTACTCAGGTGGTGGAGTGGTTGGTTCAATCTCAAGGGTTATCTGGAGGTACAGATTGTATTCTCCAGTCTCTTCATTATAGTTGAAGTAATTGGGATGAATGCAGGTTGGTATTCATGCCAGTGGTCATTGTCCCAATAGGTCTCATAGGTCATTATGAACTGTTGTAAGTTCATTGGTAAGGTTGGCAGTGTGATTAAGGTTGGTAGAGATCCTTGGCTTGAGGTTATGTCAGCATCAGAGGGATCATAGTCTTCTGCTTCATCTTTGTTGAAGTAGATTATATTATAGACATCCTTCATGGCATACCCGACTTGAGGCATTTGCTTCAGGTGTGGGAAGGTTCTGTCTGTGGTTTCAACATACTCGAGATACTTGTGGTTGAGTTCTTGTATCATGTCATCAATTTGGCCATAGGACTGGGTAGCAACCATTTTGGCAGTATAACTCGGAGGTGGGGAATAACAGTGCTATACTCATAGAAGAGTTCTCGATGTTTGTGGGCAATAAGCTTCTGGTGTTGAGACATCTGGGTAATGTCTGTATTATAGTAGTATTCGACCATATCTTTTAAGAGGTGGCCAATCTGGTAGTAGCTTGAGATTTGTCCAATTCAGTGGGCTTTACTAAGCATGTTCAGGGTGTTCCATTGGGCTTCCATGAAGTAGAGGGGTGCTAGGCTATGGATATTCATAAGGGGCAGAGTGGATGTGGCTCAGTTGACAATGGCATTCCAAATGTCAGCACAGATGTGGTTGTACATCTCAGTGGTCATGTTTGTATATATTCAGAAGTTGTAGTTGTTGTTTGTTTTGGTTCTCTGTTTCGACATGTCTCAGTGCTCGGTATATATGCATTTGGTCCTGATTGGTAATATTCTGTTTGTGTGAATCTTGTGTTCCATGACTTCATGTTGACTCAGCCTTGTGCACTGTGACTTCGGTTTGACTCAGCTTCGTGATCTTGCAGGTAATTTCCAGATTTGTTCAGAGGTCACAGGTGACTTCAGTGGCTTGTTCAGAGGGTGATGTGTGATTTTGGTAGCTTGGAGGTTGTGCACTTATAGCTTATAATAGAGTATAGTAATATAGTAGATGTAGACTTCCAGGTATAGAAAGAGACTTACTAGTAAACTGATAATATAGATATCTGAGTGAGGTTTACAGAAAGGGAAGTCACTGAGAAGACAAGAGACTGGTAAAGCTCTCTGCAACAGAGGGCTCTAGAGTATTAAATGTTAAAAGCAAAGAAGACTCTCAAGAAGGAGAAGAACTTACTAGAGGCTCTTGAAGACTTAGATAGAGTAGTTGAGCAGTAGAAGGCTACTTGGTATAAGTATAAAGTAAAGATAGTTCTGGAGGTTATTAATAGTAAATAGATGAGGTTAAATATGGCAATGTGGAGTAAACTCAGGAGTAATAAAGGCAGAAGAATCAATTAGCAGACCTGAAGGAGAGACTAAGAGTGATTGAGTTTATAGGAGAACTAGTACTGAGTATAAAGGATAGTGAATGAGCTGATAAGTAGTAGAGACTGAGAGAGAGAGATCTGGTCAGAAAAGAAGCTCTGGAGATTGGTACTGCTATAAAGAATGTATTAATAGAGGTTAAGATATCTTTTAGTATGAGATTTTGAGTGTAGATATAAAGAGTAAGCTGTAGAATATACTTGAGGAGAAATGGAATGAGTTAGTGGATACTGGAGTTACAGAGAGACTGGGGATAGAAGTACAACTAGCAGACTTAGGAAGAAAGGAGTAGGTATTGAGTACTGACTCTGAAAATTACTGACCAATATAATAGCTAATGAGTTAGAGAGAGTAGACCTCCAGATGATCAGTGAGATAGACTTTGGGGCTGTCTTGAGAAGGAAGAAGGTAGTATATAAGTTGTGCAATGAGT
Organism: Jimgerdemannia flammicorona; assembly: GCA_003990745.1. Classification (NCBI taxonomy): domain Eukaryota; kingdom Fungi; phylum Mucoromycota; class Endogonomycetes; order Endogonales; family Endogonaceae; genus Jimgerdemannia; species Jimgerdemannia flammicorona. The sequence continues at coordinate 20,575 of RBNI01001118.1, read as the reverse complement.
TGATAGTATCTCTACTAGAGATAGAGAAGTATGAGATTGATGAGTATAGAGAGGTAACTTTTTGAAGTTTGCTAATAAGTATATAGTATATCAGTGGAGGCTGAGAAAGAGATTGACAAATTGGTAGATAGTATATAAGGAGTATTAGACATTAATAAAGAATCTAGATGTAAAGAACTGTCTGGAGGTACTAGTGGTCCTGAATACTTAACAGGAGGCAGAGAATGATTGAAGACTTAGTGAAACTTAGATGTAGCTAAGAATATAATGAGTATAGAGTTATAAAGTAATTATTCTCTTATATATATTAGTTTCTTTTAAATGGTAATACTAGAATATTCTTCTTGAATATCAATAGACCTAGAGAGACACAAGGAGGTAGAATATGTTTTTTTGGCTAAAAGGGCTGGAAGCAGATCTATTTCTATATTCTATAGAATGTAGAGGGAGATAGAGACTTGAATATACTTAATTAGACTTAAGAATGAGGAGGAAGTAGTAGTATTATAGGATAAGGTGAGTATGTTGATTTGTGACCTTAAAAGAGATATTGTGGAAATTAGACATCAGATGAAGAGACTGGTTTGGAAGACTTTGAGGTAGCTGAGATAGATCCTAATAGTAATTAGTTTATATTACTACCTGTCAGAGTAGAGAGCCCAAATAGAGTAAATTGATAATTTGCTAATCTTGTGTAAGCTGGTAGTAACTAGAGTAGACAGTTTGAGTGATAACTCTAATATAGTCCAAGATGGTCAAGTAGACAGTATAGATAGCAGGAGGGGTCTGTTTAGAAGAAGCAGAGGACTGGATAGCTGGAGAGAAATTGAGTAACTTGGCTTTTTGATAGATATAGACAGATAGGATTAGAGTAATTATCAGATATATATATACTAGATAGATAGACTTAGCTTGAGAATTGACTAGATCCAAACTACTAAGGCTAGGGGTGTGATATCTAGAAGTCATTAGAGATTGAGCAATATCTCTGCTCTAATTATTGAGATTTTATAAGATAGAGGAGGTTTGAAGGGAGGTCTGAACATATATAGATATATATTTAAACTCTTTCTTATTAGATAAGTATGACCTATGGAATTCTTGGTAATAGACATTGAGTCCAAGGTTTTAGCTTATAGGAGAGTAGAGAAAGAAGACCCAGTAAGAGGTTGGGAAGTAAATTCAGAGCTATAGTTAAAGTAAATGGAAGATATATAGAAAGATATGTATAAGAGAGACAAACAAAGAATATAACCAAAAATGCATCAGCCATTTATTGCCATGCAAAAGCCCGATCCTTATATGACATCCTGAAAGAGAAGATGCACTACAATATAGAAGTAACTGAATTAGAAACCATATGACTACCAGAGATAAGTGGAGATAAAGAGAGAGCTAATCTCAGTTGCAGGATAAAAATTACAAACAAACATAAATAAAACAAATCCAAATTGAGATTAAAAAACATCCTTGCCCCTTTCAGAGTCTTATACTCACCCTGCAGTCTCAGTCTTCACTCTATTCTCCTCTGCTATCTTTAACTTCTTACTTCACTCAGACTCACTTCACTTAGGCTTGCTGCAGCTTACTTCATTTTGGCCTTACCTCTTGCTCATGCTCATCCCTCTGGAGTCTGTGGATGTTTTTTAATCTTGATTTGAATTTTTTTTGTTTGTATTTGTTTGAAATTTTTATTCTCCAACTAGGATTGGCTATCTCTTTATCTCTACTTATTTTAGCAGTCATGTGGTTTCTAATTCAGTTATTCCTATATTGTAGTATATCTTCTTTTTTGAGAGATTACATATAAAGACTACACTTTTGCATAGTAATAAACAACTGATGTATTTCCAGGTATATTCTTTATTTGTCTCTCTTATATATGCCTTCTATCTTTTGTTCACTTTGACAATAGCTCTGGGTTCACTTCTCTATCTCCTGCTGGGCCTTCTTCCTTTACTGCTATTTCACCTATCCTTGAAGCCTCTATCTCTATTGATGAGATTATAGACAAAGTTCTGTCTCCTCCTTCTCCCCCCACTTTCACTATACTACTGTCTCATTTGAGACCTATATCTTATTTGCTATACTCTCTCTCCCTCTTGACCTTTGTCCCTCTGGTCATCTACTCCTCTCAATTTCTGTCAGTCCTTACCCTCTCTACTAAAGAGGCTCATCTCCACCAGAATATCAATATTATTGCTCCATATGCCATCCACTACTCTGTCCTCTCTGAGACTCACCATCAAGTTCTCTCTAAGAAAATTCACACCATCTCTATCACTACCAAGGCTGCTGCCACTGATGCTACTGCTTCAGCTATCACCACTATCTCCATCTCCTTCTACTATACTTGTGTCTTCTTTGTAGTCCTTGCCTCCTCTTGCCTTCTAGATGCTACCCCCTTCTGTAGCTTTTATATCTATGATATTCCCTCTGCTACCACAAATATTATTACTGTCTATTCCTTTCTCCTCACCAGCATCTCTTTTGTTGCTTGTCTCTATGAGTAGAAAACATTTTATACTACCACTGCTACTTGCACTACCACTACTACTCCTGCTCCTGCCTCTCCTGAGGTTTCAGTCTCCAAGGCCATTTATATCAAAGCTCATATCACTACTTATACAGAGGTTTATTCCTTTATCACCACTACTGCCAAGATTCCTGCCAAGCCAAATAAGGCTTTGTCAGCTGCTTCTTAGTCCCTCTCCTCTTTCTCTATTCTCCCTGCCCCTAAGCATACATAGTCATACTCTTAGTTCTCACCCTGTCAGGGCTTGGCTATATACTGTCTGCTCAGATAACCTCCATTGTGGCTACTGGCACCTGGCCAAGTCCATCTGCCCCATAGTGGTATCCCTCATCCTGCAGCTCCCTCTGCCACTCACTCTCTCTCCACCTCCTCTGCCAGTTCCTCTTCCATCTCTTCTATCTATGTCTCTGAATGTAAGGGCTGTACAAAAGCCTATAGCCACAAGGTCTGGCACTCTGACAGAGTGTTCTCTTATTCATCAGGCTTGCTGCCTTCAAAAAAAGTCAGAGAGAAAGAGAAGGCCTCACACTCTTAAACTTCCCTCTGATCTGATTCTCTCCTATTGTCTCTGTCTCCTCTTGGATTCCATTGTCACTTCTGGTGTACTCTGAGTATTCCTCATACTATTCCTCCTTTATCTTTCCCAGTTGCTTATTCTGAACTTTCAAATTTATTCTTCTTCTAGAGTACTTTTATATCCTACTTTTCTTTAGCAGACTGCTCCTTTTCTCTCTTTTAAGTCTTTGTCTTATCTTTGAATCCTCACTTGGTTTTTCCTGTGACTTCCTCCAATTCTCTTTTACTGATCTAGCTTGTCTTATATGTTTTTATCATATCCTTAATCTTACCATCTTCTTTGAAGATCATGGTGGAATGCCCTCTCACTACTATGTCTCTAGTGATTGGGTCCCCCCTCTCAATATCTCTTTATACTACATATTCCTTAATATAGCTTACTCACTGTCCATTCCTGGACATGCTTTTCCTTGCTTAGTTTTGGACCATATCATATATACTGTGCTTAAATCAGCCAAGCAATTGCATTTATATTTACTCACAGTTACTGATAAGAATTAGGGTTTTTTACTTATTTCTAAGTCACTCTATCTTGATGGCCTTTCTGCGATCTTCTGTACCATGGCTTACAAGTCTAGTACCCTTAGATAGAATGAGATTCTCACTCTTCTTCAGGTTCTCTGACTTATGCCAGATCACTTTTGGACTCTCCATTCACAAACCCCATTTTTAACTTCTTCTAGGACACTTTATTCTTATTGGACATTCATTTTCTAGTTTTCTATGCTCTTTCTAAAGTTCACAAGTCTTCTTTGACTTAGCATCTCATTATGACTGCCTTTAGTTTGCCTACTACTGAGGTTTTGAAATAGTTGTCCTGTTTCTCCCTCTCCTGGATGATACTTCTTCAGCACCATCTTAGACCTAAGTATACTATTCTTCATAATACTCAGAAGCTCACTCTGGCTTCACTATTGTGTCTATTCACTGTTTCTCCCATTTGGCCTCTACTGATTTCTCCTCTTTCTATACTACTATTTATTTTGATAAGATCAATAACTGTCTTTGCTTCTTGAGTTCTATTATTTTTTCTCTAGATTCCTCAGTTTCATTGGCTTCTATCATTGAGCTTATACTTCTCATCTGTGACTCCAATTGAATTATATTCTCACTCTTACCAACCTCATTGATTTAGCCCATGAACTTCATGTGATATATGATCCTTCTTCACCTCTTTCCATTGTATTCTAAGCTTGAGATATCTTCTTTCACTGATATATTGATGATTTTATTGTTCTTGTTGTTGCTGGTATCAATATCTCTAGTGTGTTGTATACTATCTATCCTCACTATCATTCTATTACTTGGGTGTATAGTATAACTAATATTCTCATCTTGGACCTTGCTATTTCTCTTTCTCTCTTCTGAACTATTATTTATTCTTGTTTTCCTCATTTCTAACAGTTTTTTAACTTCTGTTCCAATTATCCTTATTGTACTTCTCTTAAATGTATTTGAGGTAAGATTTGTTGTCTTGCACTCTACTGTTCTTATTATTTTGACTAGGTGTCTACTGTTCAAGTTCTCAGCAATTTTGTGGTCTATTACTGTACTATCCCATTTCTATTGTTTGCTCTTCTCTCCTCTCTCCCCTTTACTCCCCCTCTCTCTCCTCTCTCTCTTCTTACCTACTTTATACCCTTTCTTCCTTTCTACCCCCAATTCTTGTCATACTATTTGATCATTCTCACTAGGTTGTGCAATGCCCTGATACTGTCCTGCACTCTTCTCTTTCATGCTATAGACTTTTATCTCTTTCCCAACACCTAGCAGAAGTTAGAGAAGTGAACTCAGAGCTACACTTAAAGCAAACAGAAGATATATATAAAAGTATATATAAGAAATGTAAATAAAGAACATAACTGAAAATGCATCAGCCATTTATTGTCATATAAAAGTATAGTTCTTATATACAAAATATGATATCCTGAAAGAGAAGATATACAAAACATGAAGGTAACTAAATTAGGAACTACATAACTATTGAAGATAAGTAGAGATAAAGAGAGAGCCAATCTCAGTTGCAGGATAAAAATCACAAACAAATACAAACAAAACAAATACAAATTAAGATTAAAAAAGATCTGCATACTCAGAAAGGTGAGCATTAGTAAGAGGTGAGGCCAAAATAGAGTGAGCTACAGTAAGCTCAAGCAAAGTGAGGGGCCAAAGGTAGTAGAGGGGAGCAGAGTAAAGGTCAAGACCCCAGAGCAAGCACAAGACCCCAGAGGGGGCAAGGATGTTTTTTAATCTTCTCTGGAAGAACCAGAGGTATCAGAAGGTAATGAAAATACAAAATTAGAGTGATGGATTAAAGAGAAAACTGAAGAAAGATGTGTTTGGGCAATTAGAGGGCCTTCTTCCTCTGCTGTAATAGAGATTGAAGTCTGATACTTAGTTTTTTAAGAAAAGACTAAGAGACTACAAGGTGCTTAATAGAGAAAGTATATATAGTTAGTCTTATATAGGGTAAAAAGACTCATAAAGGATTAAATGAGCTTATTAGAAATTAAATGAGTAGAGAATTGATAGGTTTAGCTATCTAACTAGAGATAAAGAAACTGTATGATATTCTGTATATAGTGAAGTGTAATCAAGTATAGGATATGGTAGCTAGGCTATAGTAGTAAGGTCTGTAAGAGGAAGAAAGGCTAATGAAGTTTCTATTAAAGCTTCTTTAGGCAAAGAGGATATAGTCACACTAAGATAGTATATTGAATGAGAAAGAGGAGTAGGAGATAGAGACTTAGAGTATTTTGAATTAACTGAGTAAATGGTAGAAGTTATTATAGAGTGAGAAGAAGAGAAGTAAGAATGTACTAAGTATTGAGAGATATTTAGAAAACTGACACTCAGATTCAGCAGAGAGTCTGGCTCAAGAGAAAGAGATTCTTAAGATCTGACAGTTTGTCTCGGGATTTCTAAAAGTAGATGACTAGAGTAGAGGTAGTTCTAAGAGAGCTATAATGAGATAATTAGTTCTGAGTTATAGATAGATAGATAAAGCCTGAGTCTGATGGCTCTGCTATTAAGAATAAGGAGTGATAAGAGAAGTGAAAGAATTGAATATTGATAAACTTCTAAATACTTCTAAATATAGATTACAAATAGGTTACAAAGATCATTATTATTTGGTTACAGTATCTGGCTCAAAGAGTACTAAGTAAAGAGTAATAGAGCTTTATTAAAAACTGTCTAATTTGTAATAATATAGTCTAAATCTATGACATCATTAATTTTCTAGACCAGAAGACTAGGTGTAGAGAAAGTGGTTAAATAGAGTGCTGAAACATATTAGAGTCTCCTCAGACTTTAGACAGTTTTTGATCAGACTATCAGAGAAGTGTAAGATAACTATCTTAATTAATAAATATAAAGAGATATCATTTTCTCTTAGTAGAGGAGTGCAACAGAGTGATTAATTATTAAGTCTTTTTATTAAAACTCTTGCTAGATAGAATTTAGATACAAGGTAGAAAGATTGATAATGCTGGAGGTGAATTGAAAAGTGAGTATTGTTGTAAATAATATGGTAGTCAGGCTAGACTCTATAAAAGATATAGTTATTAGAGAAAGCTTTGAAATAATATAAGAAGTACTCTGAGACAAATTTTATATAACTGATACAAATGAGAGATACTGATATTCCAGATTGATATATATAGTAGGTGAGAATAATTGTCTTTATAAGAGAGATAGTCAGATATTTGCAGATCTGCTTCTCAGTATATAACTCATTATCACTGAGGATATAGTAGATATAGAAGCTAATAAAGTGAAAGAATACCCTCTAGACTGGAGAGATCATTATATCTCATTAGTGAGCAGAGTTATAGTATTGAATATATACTAGTTATTAAAGCTATAGTATCTGAGATATTATCTAAACTTTTATTTGGAAGGTAAAGAAGATTTTGATGATAATCAGATCTTAGATTTGAGACAAATAATATAGTTAAATAGGCTGAGATATATTGACACTATAGGTGAATTAGTAAGGACTTATCTTATTATTAACTTTCTCTGATATAATTTGGGTTATACAAACTTTCAGACACTTGTTTATGGAGAAAAGATAATAATAATATAGCAACTGATGAGTGTTCTGCAGAGTGTATAGAGTAGGGTGGTCCTAGTGTATTCAATTGGCAGTATGTTGAGAGGAGTCATAGCTTTGAAGAGAGCCTATTGGGTACTCTTGCTAGTAGACAAGGAGGTAGCCAAGGGGGGACAAGCAGGCAGGGGTCTGAGAGAATGAGCTTTACTGATAAGGTTAAGATAGAGTATCTGATAACTAGAGACTACAGAAGAATAAGGAGAAGAAGAGGGCTGCAGTGTCTAATAGGAGGGCTCACGATGGCAGTAGTAGCAGGGCTGGGGAAGTAGGGGCTGAGAAAAGTAAGACTGCTGATAGAGAGAGAACTACTAATCTGAAAAAAAATATAGATATGATGGCTGATGGAGGAGCAGTTCTAGAGGGTGATATGAGGCTAGTGATTGGCCAATAGTATAATAGGTCTGATAGTAGCACTATTACTCAAGAAGTCCATATCTAAATTTCCCTTCACTTTGTACTTCTGAGGCTTGGTAGTTATAGCAAAAATAGTTCTAGATCTTCTGGCTTAGGAGATAAAAGGAGCAGCCTTGGTGAAGTTCTTAAAGAGACTGAAAAGAGTGGAGGTGAGCTTTGAGGAAAAGGAGTTAATGTTGAAAGTATTGGTGAAAGGAGTAGTAGTAAGAGGGGTGGCAATTTCTATGGCTTAGTGTCTATACTAGAACCCTAAAGTAGTATAACTAGTAGTGGTAAATATACTTATACTAAAGAAAGAGATGGCTAGAGGGCTGATTATCAATGTCATTAAGGAATATAGAGATATGGTAGATATTGGCTTTAGGGTCTGAGAAGAGACAGAGTTCAGAACTGTAGATGTGGATATCTAGGTTAGGCTGGTAAATAAGGAGAATACTGAAAAAGGATGAGATTGGCCAATAGTACTCCAGTGGAGTTTAAGATCTTAAGGGTGAAGGAGACACTAGAATAGAAGGACTTGCTGGAGGTACTGAAGAACCTAGCTGGAGCAGTAGAGAAAAGGAGAGTGGCTTGGAGAGAGTTCAAGATGAGTATGGTGGTTGAGATAGTAAATAGCAGAAGAGTGCAATTGGAAAAGACTACCTGGGAGAGAGCACAAGAGAGACAATATCAGAGGAACTTTAGTAAAGCTGAGAGAGAGGACAGAGAGTGAGGCTACTACTATCAGTAGAGAATTAAGAGCAAGTGCTCAATTAATAGAAAAGAGAGAGGCCCCTGCAGTGATTCTGAAGGATAGGGGAAACTTCAAGTAAAGTATAGTAGTTAAGGATATAATAATGACTAAGGAAGTATGGGCTGCTTATAAGATAGTGGAGAAATAATGAGCTACAGGATGTATCAAAAGAGGATTGAGATGAGTTAGTGAGAACAAATGCTGAGAGGGGTCTAGGGACTGGGGGGCAGAAGGTGGCCCTGGGTGTCAATCAGGCCATAGGGGAGAAGAAGTAACTGTAGAAGATATTGATGAATATTGTGGTAGATGAGCTAAGTGAGGTATATTTTAGGGAAATTAGGAAGTAATACTGGGGTAAGATCCTATAAAAAGAAGAGATAGTTCAGAAGCTTCATAATAAACTATTAGTGGGCCTATTGGAGACAGAGAAATATAAGGTAGATGATACCAGAGAGATAGTATTTCTAACTATTACAAATGAGTAGGTGACATATTGAGGACCAGAAAGGAGTTGGAGAAGTGGTAAGTGGTATATAAGGACTACCAGTCTGATATAGAGGTAGTAGATGGTGTAAACTATTAGAAGATCTTGGAAGTACTAGATGCTCAGCAGGGAGAGGTGAATGAGCTTGAGTTAGAGCAGAATCTAGATGTTGCTAGTGATATAGTGAGAATAGAATTATAGAGTATATAATTACTCTTCAAATATTTTTCAATTTGAATATCAATGGCTTGAGAGGTATATTGAGATATCAGAATATCTTTGACTAGTAGAAGGAGCTAGATATAAATCTATTCTTATTACAGGATATAAGCTATAATATTGGCTTAAATGAGCAGGATTGGACAAGAGAATGGGGAGGTATAGCTGTATAGCAGAGTTAGATAGGTATTCTGGTTAGGAAGAATAAGGGGGATATTGAGAATATTGGACATTGGGGGAGAAGAGTAGTGTAGGGAGTGTGGAGGAAGTATAGACCCAGTAACCTCTCCACCCAAGTTGCCCTATATCCATCAGTGAGCTCAATCTCTCAATCTCCTCTCAGTCTTTCATCTCCCCACTTCTACCTGTCATTCCTCTCCCCCCATCAGTCCTATCTAGCAGTCTATCATATATCATATTAAAGTTGTCCCCCAGACAGTCAATCTCCTCTGTGACTATAACTCCAGTATCTTGTAGTCTCCTTATCTACTTAATATATTCCTTTCTTTCTGCTGGGCAAAAATATGACCTAATAGTTAAGAGGCTCCAGCCCTGCCTACTGGATGACTGGGCTGAGATCAAGAATTGACTGAATATTGACTGCTGAGTATTGGAGAGCAGATGTCTGAAGTTCTCTTGAGACAGTTTAGTGTCCTTGGTCTGACTACTGAGGTTTGCTAGACTATAGGAGGTTTTGGAGAAGTGAAGAGGGGCCTGTACATTAGAATTTAAATACTTCTTACTGGGGAAATATATCTTATAAGACAAATGAGTAGTAGATATCAGCACTAGAATTATTAGCTAGAGGATACAGGGGTTAGAGATTGGGGATCATTGGCAGCATTTGAAATCTGATACTTAGTAGTTCTGAGGTGAGGCTGGGAGGTTGAGAGGGACTTAGAAGAGAAGTTATATAAGATGGACCTCACAGAGGTTGGAGAGGCTACTGGAGAGGTGGGCTGAAACTTTGGATTGCAGTAAGAGAGGGGATTAGAGAGCTCAATAGATAAGGCAGGAGGTGGCAGAATTGAAGAGACTGCTTAGATGAGAGGAGAAATTATAAGTAAAGAGAATAGTGACTCAGTTGAGATAGTAGAACCTGGAGGAGTGGGAGCAACCTACAAAGTTTCTATCAAAACTACTTCTGATAAGGAGGATGAGATAGTAGTAGGAAGGAGTATTGGATGTCATAGATGATATGGTGATCAGGATACTAGATATCTTAGGCCAACTGAGGTCTTATTAGGAGTAGTTGTAGAGTGAGGAGAAGGGTGGTAATAATATACTGGACATTTAATAGCATCTGGAGGATTGACATCCAGACTCAGTAGTAGGTCTAGGTGAACTTATAGGTTCTGTTCAGGGAGAGGAGGTCTGTAAGGTTTTAGTAATAACAAGTCTGGAGACAGCTCCAGGAGAGGATAGATTGTCTTGAGATTTTTGGAAGTAAATGGCCAGTGTGGAGGTGACACTGAAGAAAATAACAAGAATATATGATAAAGTTATTAGCTTGTTGACCTGGATTGAGAGCAGCACTTGGGGCTTATTGCTCCATTATATAAGAATAAGAGGAGAAGAGAGGATTGGAAGAACAGGAGGCCAATAATACTTCTGGATATAGATTGCAAGTTGGTGACAAAGATTTTAGTAGCCAGATTGCAAGGAGTGGCTCAGCAGATATTAGAAGCCAAGTAGAGGAGGTTTGTCAGAGATTATTTAATATGAGATAGAATAGCATAGATCTAAAGTATATATTATTGAGAGAGCTTAGACTATCAGAGTTGATGATTGACTAATATTTCTAGACCAAGAGAAGGCTTATGACAGAGTGTGGCACATATGGCTGAAGGGGGTATTAAAGTGAATAAGAGTCTCTACAGAGTTTAGAGAATTACTGATCAGGCCATTAGAGAGGAGTTGGATGGCTATTATAGTGAATAGATATAGGGGAGAGTTATTTCTCCTGAGCAGAGGAGTGCTACAGAGGGATCCCTTATTACTGATCCTTTATGCCCTCTCTCTAGAGCCATTATTGGACAGGATATAGTACAGGGTAGTATAGTTGAACATTCTGTAGATAAACTGAAGAGTGGAGATCTTTGCTGATGATATGGTGGTTGGGCTGGACTCTGTTGAGGATATAGTAGTACTGAAGAGTATAATGGAATAGTATGAGGGATATTCAAGTACTAAGCTCAACTAGTATAGATAAGATTGGAACAGTTGGACTAGTAGAGAAAGTAGTCTGATATCTGGAGATATATTTCGCAATATATGATTCCCTATTGTCTTGAGGTTGGTAGAAGCAGTAACTAGGTAAGTGAGGAGATTCTCTCTTAAGGTGGGGTAGCCAATATATCTCTCTGGTAGAAAGAGTAATGGTGCTGAATATTTATTAGCTATCTAAGCTATAGTATTTAGTATATCACTTGAATTCACAGCATAGATAGTCAAAAGGCTATTGAAGTTGGCCAGTTATAGATATGGGCAGAGCAGCAGAGTCAGATTGGCAGAAAGATATTGATATTGCTAGTAGATAGAGGAGAGCTAGGTCTGGTGGACTTTACCAAGTACCTATACTATTTGAGAGTATGGTGGCTAAAGTGTGCTAGTGAATTGAGAGATGCTTCTTATACAGAGAGAGTGGGAGTTTTGTTTTTCTCCCCAAGGCATGACTGGTAACCTGTTCTCTCTGGTGGTACTAGAGAGGAGCCAGAAAATATGCTATAGGGGATTCTAGTGGAAAGTGGTTGATAGTACTCATTGAATTGAACTTTAGTGAAAAGATGATTTGATATAGATGTGGGATCATCTACTATTAGGAGATATGCTAGTAGATGAATTTTTTTTTGAAGAATGACAAATAATGTTTATGAGAGTATAGGAGAGATTTGTGGTCTAAGACCTGGCAGGAAGTTGAAATTGGTAAAACATGGGACTAAAAGACATCTGGTCTTAGAGCAAGCAAGTGGTGAGATGGCTTTTCCCCAAGTTCTGAGTGATATAGTAAAGACTCTTACAGTATAATATAATATTAAATTATATATAGATTAGGATATTTAGTAGAAGCAGGTATCTTAGAGTATGAGGAGTATTATAATATTGAGCAGAAGGATAGAGTAGTATAGACTCCTGAGCATTGACTAGGAGAGTGTGAGGTTATGAGAGACTTTAGGAGAGCAATTGAGAATAGGCTAGGGGTGTACTCTTTTGGAGAGATAGAGGGGGGGAGGTGGAGTGTTCTCTGGAGGAGACTCATGGGAGGAGTTAAGGATAAATGGTTGACTATTGGATGGGCCCTGGCTATTTGGGTTTGGCTTGCTGGACATTAGCTATATATTTGAGAATAGTTGGTATTTGGTGCTTGGGGCACAAGTTGGGAGATGGGAATAGTTGTTTGGATATTCTAAATAGTTGTTGATAGAGGTGAGGTCCTAGAGAGAGACTCTGTAGAACTCTTGTAGAGAGTATCTGCAGGAAGAGTAGAGGGAGGGTGGGGGTTGCTGGGGGATTGATAATCTTCCAGAGAGGTGAGAAGAAGAGGGGGGGGGAGAGAAAGAGATTCTATTTGGGATTGGGTGAATTATATATTAGTATCTTTATATTAATATAATATAGAATAGTGCATAATAAAGTAGAGTCCAAGTAACTTTAAAATATCCAAAAAACAAAAAAAAACAACTTTGTTTTATTGACTTCATTAAGTATCTAAATTATATGAGAGTATAGTGGCTAAGTAGACCAATAAGTTGAGAGGTTGAAGTTGAGTATCTTTTATACAAAAAGTAAAGAAGATATAGTTCTCTCTCTGAAAAATCTCTAATAACTTGCTATTTTTAATAGTACTAGAGAAGTACTATTGAATATAGTATAAGACCTTTAAATAGAAAGTAGTGAATTGAGTCCATAAGATTAGAATCTGCTGATATAGTAATAAGGAAGAGAAGGTATAGTAATCAAGAATATAGAATAGGTTATCTTATATTGAGAGATTCTCTAGTAATTGATATTTGCTTAAGAATTGTAAGAGTATTAATATAGATAAGGAAGTAATTAGTAGCCTAAAAGTTAGTAAGCATTAGATATTATTGAGATATAGAACTGAGCTAGTATTAGATCTTAGAGTAAGATTAAATTAAAGTAACTCCAACTTAAGTTCTGAGTAGAATGATGGAGGCTCCTATAGAGAAATGTGAAACTAAACTTTATTAGGTCATTAGATAGATCAGAGCTTATATTTTTATAAGAAATACTTCAAAATTGAGCAGAAGAGTAGGTAGTATAGATAGACTTTAGAACTTTGCCTGAGTAAGTATAAGATACTGTCAGATATCTAGTAAGTAATTAAGGACTGACTATTAATATGATCTTTAGATAGAGTAAAGGGGAAGAGAGGAGATATCCTTTGAAAATAACTGATAAATAAGGTTTAAAATAAATAGTTCTCTATAGAGTAAGCTCTTATAGTTTGAGTTGGTCTCTCTGATCATTAGCTGCATATGTATATATGTTTTAGTATAATAGGAGATTATTACTAGAGATGAAGGTAGAAAGATAGAAATAGCTTTTATTAGAATTGTTAAATTGATAGTAAGCAGAGTAGAAATCTAAATAAGGTCTATATAGTAATTAGTAGAGAAAAATTTATAAGAGTGAGGAGAGAATTTATACTATTAGAGAAATAGTTACTTTTAATTATAAAGAGGTAGAGAGAGAGCTCTGTAAAAAGATAGAATAAAAAGAGAGATATTATATATCATATTAATATAGACTAGTTTAGTAATAAATACTAATATCTAAGTAACTATAAAAAAAAAATAAAAAATTTAAAAAAACAGATAATCTTAGAAGAGACTATACTGAGTTGGGACCAAGAAAGTTATAAGTCTATTAGCTACTATCTCATAATAGTAGTAGTTTAATAAACTTACATAATATTTAAAAGAGATATATTAATATCTTACTCTATAAGCTATAAAGAATAAGCTTGAGAGATATGTACTTTATTATATATATATTAAAGATCAAAAAAACATGATAGCCCCACCTCTTTGCTGACAGAATTAGGATTAGGGTTCAAGTTAGGTTAGGCTTAGGGTTTGGATTTATATTATATTAGGGTTAGGGTTTAGGTTAGATTACAACTAATAGTTTATTCATTGTAGAGTAGTTAAGATATATATATCAGTATAATAAATAATAAAGCTATTAATGATGAAAAGAAAATATAGTTTAAAAAATTCTAATATATTTATTTATAAAAAAATAGTTATAATATAAGAGTAAAAAAGAAGTAAAAAGTAAAAAAAAAAAAAATAAAAAAAAAAATAAAAAAAAAAAAAAAAAAAAAAAAAAAAAAAAAAAAAAAAAAAAAAAAAAAAAAAACTAGTAAAATAAATAACTAGCTAAGTAAAAACTAAAAAAAAAGTCTAGAAAGTATTTACCCTAGAGAGGGACTTTATAAATTATTTAGTTATAGTTATAAATAAAGAAAAATAAAACTAAAGATAAATAAAACTAAATAGAATATATATAAGAATATCTGATACTAACTTTGGAGAGTAAGTACTATCAACTAAATATCAAATAATAGATATGAAATAAATAATTCAATATACTCTCAACTATGAAGAAAATAGAGCCAACCTAAAATATAATAGGAAAGTAATTAAAAAATATATATAATTGCTCATTTATCTAAGTATCTTCATAATCTCAGTTAGATGGAGCTTGACTATAAGATAACTACCAGAATTATATATAGTATTAATTGTATAATAGACTATCTTATAAAAAGTATAAAGGAGAAAAATATGAAGTTTTTCTTATTATTTATCATTAGTGAATCAGTCTTATTACTTATAACTAAAATAATCTCAGAAGGCCAAATATAAACTATTGTGAAGACTATATCTGTAAAGATGGCAATAGTAGAACTGATCACTATAGGAGTAGAGATAGAGTTTGGTCAAAATAACTATAGTATTAAGCAAGAGTAGAATATATAAGTAAGAGAGGGAAAGAAGAGAATATAATTGACTTCTCATAACTATATGTAGCTTTAAGGTAATATATATAACTAAATAAGTTCTGAGAAGAAGAGACCTATTTCTGCAATAGCTAATCTTAAAGAAAAATTTGGAGAAATAAGCAGAGTAAATATATTTTATATATCTAGAGATAGAGATCCTAGTATTAGTCAAAGAATGCAAGTCAAGAGGTCTACTGATGGAAATTATCAATGATAGAACCAGGCTGAAATTTTTGCTAAAAGAGCTAAGAGAGTTGTTATAAGATTTACAACACTAATCTAGATAGGCTTAAAATACACAACAGAAGTCTAAAGCATAATAAGTAAAAGAAGAAAGGTTAAGAACAAACTACCCAGTAAAGATAGACTAGAAACTCCAACTACTCAAGCAACAGTCTCATTAAAAACCTTCTTGAAATACTTCAATATCTAAAATATTATAATAGTAGCTGAAAAAAATAATCTAAAAAGGAAAAGGTCAAATTCCAACTAAGACTCAATAAATATTTATATAATGACTAGTATAACTTGAGATAATCAGAGAGGACTATAAGTATAGCAGAAGTTGAGAGTCCATTCTACCTTAGCTGCATTAGATTGAAAAAGTCAAACTCTTTATTAGTATCCCATTTTGTATGCTTTATCTCTGGAGCCCTTCATGGACAGAATCAGGCAGAAGATAGTGGGGCTCTCTATCTTTGACATCAGGTGGAAAGTAGGGGCATTTGCTGATGATATGGTGGTTGGTCTGGGATCAATTGTGGATGTTGAGAAGCTCAAGGAAACAGTAGAGTGGTATGAGGCAAACTCTGGGGCTAGGCTTAATTGGCATAAGTGCAAAACAATGGTGTTAGGCAATGGTCTGATGGGTGGGGAGATTATTGGTACAATTGTCCCTGCTGGTGAGGTGGTTAGATACTTGGGTATCTATCTGTCAGTATATGGGTCGGTTCTACCCAGACTTTGGTGGGAGCAGAGGGTTGGCATTTGGGGGGAGGCCCTGCAGAGTTGGGGGGGCTGCCAATTGTCTCTGGCAGGATGTGTTTCGATCCTGAATGTCTATTGGCTGCCGAAGGTGTGGTATCAGGCTTATTATCTGGACTTCTCGGCTTGGATGGTGAAGTGATTGATGAAGCTGGCCAAAGGGTGGATTTGGGCTAGAAGGTGGAGTCAGATCAGCTGGGAGGTCTTGTCCTTACCAGTGGCGAGTAGGGAACTTGGGCTGGTTGACTTTCCTAAGAGGCTGTACTGCTTAAGAGCATGGTGGCTGAAGAGAGCAGTGGAGTTGAGAGGGGGTGGCTGGGTTCCCCTTCTGTAGAAAGTTTGGGAGATGAGGTCCTCACTGAGGGGTTCGACTGGTGATCTCCTAGTGCTTGTGGGCCTTCAGAACTCTGGACAATTGTGATACAAAGGCTTCTGGTGGGGAGTGGCAGAGGGGGTATGCTGCATTGGAATTAGGTGGCAGGGAAATGAAGGAGAGGAGGCTTGGGACCCAGTGATGTGGAGATGGGACCAAGTGTTACTAGGAGGTGTTCCCTTGATTGAGTTTGATATTGGTGATGGGATCGAATGCCAACGGGGACCAGGCCAGGATCTGTGGGCTAGTGGTTGGCAGGGTGTAGGAATTGGTAAGGAGTGGGACTGGCATAGTATTTGGGCCTGAAGTACCAAGGTGAGGAGGTAGCTGCCACCAAGTACTGGGTGGTCTGGTGGCATGTGCTGAGGCGTAATGTCATACTCAACTTCCACTCTGGTCACCTTGTCGAGGGAGGCTGCTTCAACTGTGAAGAGTGTTATAATGTAGGGCAGGAAGAGAGATATGTACAGACACCTGAACATTGGCTAGGGGAGTGTGAGGTACTTAGTATCTTTTGGCAGAACATTGGGGATTATCTGGAAGTAGTATATAGGAGAGCTGACAGGCAGGGGTGGTGGGAGGACCTTAGAGGCCGACTGGAGGGGGGGGTGGGGAAGGAATGGCTGATGTTAGGTTGGGCTTTGGCCATTTGGGTGGGGCTGGCCAGTCACTGGTTATTTATTTTTGAGGATGGGAGAAAACTTAGCTCCGAGGTCAGGCTGAGGAGGTGGTGTAGCCTTATGGAAGACACCTTGATGGGCTGGTGGCTTGGTTGGAGGTTAAAGGGGGGTCGAAGGCATCAATTGGTATGTAGAACAAATCTGTAGGCAGAGTAGGGGGAGGGTTGGTGTTGTGGGTGAGAAAGTGATCTTTGTTCATATGGATAGAGGGAGTGGCACCCTTATGGGGATCAGATAGTGGGAGGGTGAAATGTAAAATTATGAGAAATAGTGATCTTATAGAGGAATGTACTAAGGTATTAATAAAGGATGGAGTCCAAGTGACTATAAAAAAAAAAAAAAAAAAAAAAAAAAAAAAGATGACTTGATTTTGGTATAGATTCTCCTAAATTGGTAGCTTCCCTGGAAAATAACTCAGATGGTGTGGATTCTCCTAAATCAGACTCACTGGGAATAGAGGATGGCATGGATTATTTACTGAGAACAGGTGAATAACTTGGACAGCAGATAATTCAGATAACTTGGATAACTTGGGTGTAGATCCTTGGCAAGTTACATTAAGACTGGTTTCATTTGCATGGGGTTACATCATAACCTAGCTCTACTGTGAAGTTGTATCAGAAGACTGGCTTGTGGTAAGTTTTCTCAAGACAGACTCTCTGGGAATAGTGGCGAAGTCCTTCACTTGAACTTGGTAGCAAACTTGGATTCTTTAGGCTTAGTCTGGCAAGTATACCAAAATACAGCAGCTTATTCCTTAAGTGGTGGATTTCTCTTCAAAAGGCAGTAAAGCTCTTTCTTGAACTTTGGTGGCAAATCTTCAGACTTATCTAGCAAGCAAACCAATCAATATTTATATCAGAAAGTAGACTGGAGTGGAAAAAGGGGACCAATGCTCAATCTTTAGAGACTTCTTTAGTTTGTACTTTAATTCAGACTGACATTGATTCACTCTTATCTCTGGAGTATTTTATACATTTTGGTTGCTATCTGGTTACTATCTGGATAATTATAGATTTATCATCTCTGGTAATGTTGGGTGTTTCCACAGAACATAAATATGTCTGCAGAATATAATTATGTCTACAGGACATAAGTGTGTCTGCAGGACATAAGTATGTCTACTGGACATAGGTATGTCCTCAGAATATAGATAAATAACCCTGATTTGGTGTCTTTAGCTAATTATAAGTATGGTGTTTAAAAGTAACTATACTTTGCTAGGAATTCATGTTATCTGGCTATATTATACTATTTGCTCATTATAATAGATTTATTATAATTTGATAGTAGTAGAAGTTACTTCTCATCTATAAGTAATCTTTCTCAAAAATCTACAGACAATCTGAATTAGTTAATATTGCTAACATTATTAGCAATAGTTAAGAAGCACCATCACTCTGGATACTCTTTAGACTCAAGCTAAAAAATCTAACAGAATTATTACTAAGAAGACTGAAACTTTTAACAGCTAAGAGAAGTTTAATAAACTCAATAATGAAATAATCCTAAAAGTATTCAACACTTTCCTTATACTTAATAAGGATGTCCCCTATACTTCTGAACTTGAAGAGAAATTCAACAAACTGGTTTATAGCTACTTCTATAAGAAATATATATAAGAATTCATTAAGACTCTAAGTTAATATTTTCTGAACCTCAGCTCTAATAATTAATACTATAAAACTAAGGCATTTCTGAACCATAAGAGATATTATATCTATTAAAAGAGATCTCACTTCTATTATTAAATTCTCTAGGCACAAGTAAGAATAATTTAGTAATAAGAACTATGAGTTATTAGAACTAGTGAAGCCTCTGTAACATTATTCAGACCTAGAAGAATAATTGAAAAAACACCTAAACTCAATATTAGTAGCCATAGCACTATTCAAAATTACAGCAGATCTAACAGCTACTCTAATAAAATTATCAGCCTACAAGCTCACTGATATTAATAATATTATAGAAGAATTGACTTGAAATCATGACTAATATATCATGATAATAGAAGAAGAACTCCAATCATCACACTAAATCAATAATAGAGATAGCAGAATGGTATCAGTAGATGATAAAATAGTAGTATTAGCTAACTAAGTAGCTATACTCACTCAAGCTCTTCACTTCACTATTGAAACAAGTAAATCTATAAAAGGTCTCTATCTTATCTCATTCAAAGGTAAAGTAAATCAAGTAATATTATTTATAAGTAAGTTGACATCAATTATTGTAACACAGAAAGCACCTTTAATAGTACTCTTAACAAATTAAATTAAATATTCAATTTGATTCAATTTGAATTGAAACAAAGGTTTAATTTGATTTGAGATTTAATTCAAACTCTATTTTTTGAAATATAATAACTTGGATAAAAATACATCTAAATTTAATGATCTTTAGCTTGTTATATTCCTCTATTTAAGAGGAATCTAACAAGCTAAAGATTGTTTAATTGGGATACTTGTTTGTTGAGTTATTATATTTCTAAAAAGAGTATTCAAATCAGATCCTCAATTTGATTCAAATTCAATTTGATTTGAACTTGATTTGATTCAAACTTGATTCAATTTGAATGACCTTTAATTCAATTCAATTTGAATTAATTTAATTTATTTAGGAGTACTAACTCTCAATAATAATAAGTACTATAAGATTGAAGATCTCTATATAACTACAGATATATAAGTAGAGAAAGTTGTCACTCATTTTATAGAAATAGTCACTCAGTGATAGCATAATCAAGCAGTATACCCACTTACCTAGAAATCTATACTAAAATTAATATAAGTGAAGAAGATAATAATCATCCTAACTACTAAGCCTACTCAGTTACAATAGGTCTAAAGGAACTAATAATTCAATAGTTATGTAGTTTCACCTAAATTGCTAAAGTCAGAACTAAGTCCAAGAATCTACAATTTTATAATAATAGAAAAGAAGATCTTGAAGTATTTGCTACAAGACTATAAACCTTCTGAATTCTATAGAAGTAGAATATAGTCAATGAGAACAGACTGTAAATACTTCTGTATAAGTCCTCTACTCACTTTGTTAAGAAGAACTAGGTCCTATCCACTATTCTGTACTTTGATGGGTTTTTTTCTTTACCTGTTGCTCCTCTTAGAGTGGTAGAGACTATGTGAATTAGCTTGGGTATAGTTTTGTACATACATTGGAGTTTTGAGCATGTACCTTCAGTTGTGGGCATAGGGTTGCTTACTCCCTAGTAGTAGAAAGAGCATAGTATATAAAATAAGATGTAGGCATTTATAAGCCCTGCTGTATCTGGAATGGTCAAGCTGCTGAACAATAGCTAGCCTAGATTAATAGGGGTATAGTGCTCTGAGGGGGGTGGGGGAGAGTTTTGGCCTATATAGTCTAGGTTCTCTTCAAATATAAATCTACAAGGCTTTAAGTCTATTAAA
>RBNI01001117.1:0-24259 GCA_003990745.1 Jimgerdemannia flammicorona | reverse complement strand
AAAAAAAAAAAAAAAAAAAAAGAATCAAACAAGACAATCTGTACACACTAGGTCTGCAAGAATTAATAAAATAAAATAAAATAAAATAAAATAAACCACTCCACCAGTCGCCGTTCTCCTTTCTCACAAATTACATCCCATGCCGACCCTCCTCCCTCCCGCCCGTCCCGTCTCCCCACCCCACTTTGCCCTCCCGCGCTCCTCAAGGTCCTCCCTCTCTCTCTCTACCGCAGCCAGATGTCTCCACACAGTCTCGGCCGCACCGGACCCACCACCACCCACGCCACATAGCGCCGTATCTCTCGCGGCCGTCATAGCCTCCTCGCGCGACACGCCCAGCGCCTCACGCATGCGAGCGACATCATCCGCCCTACCACCCGACACGCCGCGAAGGCTACCACCCCCATCGTCCAAGCTCGGTGACGGTTGATACGCACGACCATATTGCTGTTGCTGCCTCTGCTGTCTACTATGTCTCCCGCCACCCGTATCCCCAGCTGCGGCCACATTAATCTTGGCGCCCCTTGCGTCCGCGACAGGCGCGACGGCCTGGACGATATTGCGCCATCTCTCGAGCCGGGCGATAGTGTCTCTCAGCATCCGGGGAGGGCGAAACGCGAACGACCACGGGTCGGTGAGGGCAGCGGCGGCGATGTCGCGTTCGTCGTCGTCAGGCGCCGAGGTCGTCCCAGGGCTCCAGACGACCTTATCAACTCGTTCGATAAAGCGCTGCATCTGCGGGAGAAGGCTGACCACTTTGGTGATATTCGCGAGGACGGAGGGGATGGACGACGGGTCGTCGAGCTCGAGCTTCGTGAGTACTTGCTGGAATTGGGAATTGAAGGTTAGGGGGAAATACTGCACGGTCACTCCGATACACAGATCAGAGCCAAACCCTGCTCCCACCATACACAAAACAGACTACAAGCGTGCACCTTGACAATTCCGGCCAGCTCATCTGCTTCCATCTCATCCACTTTCCATAGCTGATACTTATGCTCGAGCTTGTCGTGCTGGATCAGCTCATATGTAGGGCTTCGCGCGTGGAGCTCTGCACGCAGCGGAACACGACGGTACCAAATAAAATCAATAGGAAGGCATGGATGAGCACATGTGCACAATGAGAAAGACGATACAACACAGCCTTCTAACAAATTTATCGGACACCTAAATGCCAAACCCACATACATACCTGCAGACCCCTTCAGGCCGCTCCCCCCCTCGGCCTTCAGCCGCAGCTTGAGCATGTCGTTCTGCTGCTGCATGTTGTCGCGTGCAGTCGTGGCAACCTCGAGCAGGGCCTCCAGTGACTATAAAGGTGCGGCGATAGATCGAAACGGAATGAGACGAGTGCAAACACCACCCAAACTTTCACCCCTCTCTTCGCCAGCCCACCACGAAAGACAACCCATACTACCCACCTCAACTCTCTCCTGGAGTCCCGCCCTCTCCTCGCGATGCTTCTCCTCCATCGTCCTCATCACGCCTTCATAATGCGCCTCCATTGCTCGCCGCAGGTTACCCACGCGATTACCCTGTTCCTCCTCCTCCTGCTCGCGTCGGATCCAGTCACGACGCCTGCGCTCCTCTTCTTCGCGCCGGATTTGCTCCATACGCCTGCGTCCCTCCTCTTCTTCTTCACGACGGTGGAGATGGTGGTCGTGTGTGCCATCCTCCTTCCTTTGATTGGTGCCTCCGCCTTGCTCACGACGGAGGAGATCAGTTTCCCACCTGATATCGTTCCTCAGCTTTCTCGTATTGTCATCATCTCCGTCCTCACGTCGGTGCTGGTTATCCCGCCTGGTCTCAGCCCCTCGCGGCTGCAACCCACCCTGTTCCTCACGGCGAATGGGGTGGGCTTCCTGCCTGACCTCCTCCTCCCTTTGCTGCTTCGCTCCATTCTCCTCCTCACGATGACGCTGGTCATCGCGCCTGACTTCATCCCTCCGTGGCTGTAATCCGTCCCGCTCCTCACGAGGACATTGGTCATCCCCCGTTCCCTCATCCCTCCGCGACTGCAGCCCATCTCGTTCCTCACGCCTAACCCTATACCTCTCCGACTGCTGGTCATCACGTCTACCTTCCTCTCTCAGTGTCTGCATCCCATCCCGCCGATCTTGACTCTCCCGTCCATCCTCCTCCCTCGTCCTCTCGGGGTCCACCCCCCCATATCCACTCGCTTCCATATCATCAAATCCTCTCACCAACCTCTCTCCGTCCACTCTTTCCTCCACCCCCGTACGCCCACTATCCCGCTTCCGTTCATAATCTTCTGCATCTTTTGCCTGCCTCGGTTCACTCCCCACCAAATCCCAATAATGTTTCTCCTGCCACCCCTGCGTTCCCGTCCCTGCAAACCCGCGCCCACTCTTCTCCGCCTCTTCAACAACCTCCTCCTCCACAAACGCATCCCACGCCTCCCTCATCGACCTCTTCTGTTGCGACTCTCGTTCTCTCTCTCTCCTCCTTTCCTCGCTTTTCAAAGACTCGACCCTCTCCCTCTCCGTCTCCCCCATCACCACCTTCCCCCCCCCTCCTTCCCCGAATGCGTTCATCCCCGCCGCGGGCGCATACGTGCTCAACAGTAACCCGAGATTGTCCTGCTGCACCGGGTGCGAGTTGACACGTCTTGGAGGTGAGGCGAGCGAAATCGCCGGTGGATGTGGGTGAAGGCTCGTCGTGCTGGGCGGCCTCATGGCGTCGGGTTGGGTGTCGCTGCCGACCAGCCGGTCGTCGTGCAGGCTCTGACGCGACCCAGCGGCGCTACGACGGTGGCTCTCGCGCGCGCCAAATAACGCCGCTTCCCTGTCGTCATCAATTTGATCCGTGAGTCCGCGTCGGGATCCCACCGCATCGTCGCTCCTCCGCATATCCTCTTCCCTCCCCAAGCCTCCACGCCCGCCTACCTCCTCCTCGCTCACCATCTCAATTTCGAACGACGCAATCAGCGTATTATTGTCTGTCGCCGTTCCCTCCGCCTCAGGCCTCATCCTCGCCCTCTCCTGCCCAATATCCATCTGTCCTAGCCCGGCGCTCATTGACGGCCCGGGTGACACGCCGGCACGGCTGCCCTCGATAGGAGTGGACGACCTGACGGAGTGGTGATGTCGCGGGTTGGTCTGCCTGCTTGTGGATCGCGACGCATCCGCTCCCGCTCCCAGCGTGGCGGCGAAGAGGACGTCAGCCTGGAACGCCGGGTCCGGGTCCGAGGATCCGTTGTCATCCGGGTCTGGGTGGTGGAATCCGCGGCGACCCAAGGAAGCGACAGATGCCGATCTAATGTGTGGAGCGGTGGGGTCTGATGCGGATCGGTGGTGTGTGTGGTGGGCTGGGTGATGAGTGTGCGGAAGGCTTGCGGTGCCGACGAGGTGGTTGAGCTGGTCGTGGTCGCGACGAGAGATGGAGTGGAGGACAGCAGTGCGCTGGTGTGTGCGGATGGAGTCGAGCGGGTCGACGTGGGCCTGGGAGGCGGGTGGTCTTCCGGCGGCGAGGTTGAAAAGGGTCCTGTTGTTGAGGTTTGGGGCATGCGGGGTGTCATTGGCGGCGTCGAAGGGGTTGTCAAGCGACGTGAGCAGGGGTAGGCTGCCGTGGGCAACAGCGGCATGGGGCTCGTTGTCGGTGTGCCCGGAGGAAGAGGAGGGCTGGCGATGGTGATGGCGACGAGGGTGATGTTCTGTGTTTATAGAAGACGAGGACAGCTGGTGCTGATGATATGGATCGTAATTCACGTTCATAGAGGAGGAGGAAGGCTGGCGCTGGTGGTGACGGGGGTGGTGTCCCGCGTCCACAGAAGAGAACGGCTGGCGCTGATGATGTGGGTCGTAATCCGTGTTCATAGAGGAGGAAGAGAAGGGCTGGCGCTGGTAGTGATGACGGGGGTGGTGTTTCGCGTCCACGGAAGAGGAAGGCGCGCGCTGATGGGAAAGTTGATGGTCCGCGTCCACGGAAGAAGTGGATGGCTGGCGCTGGTGCTGGCGCTGATGGCGCTGACCGTGATAGTCGCTTTCCGTATTCACGGAGGAGGAGGAGGAAGGCGGACGCTGGTGATGGTGTTCCGCATTCAAAGAGGCGGACGACAACAGCCGCTGGTGCTGGCGCTCACACTGTTGCTGATCCTCAATCACACAGACAGAGGTCGACGAAGGCGGTCTCCTCTGACCCTGCCCTCGCTCTCCCACCTCCACGTGCGATTTCACCGATGCCACGCTCTTCGTACCCTCCCTCCCTCCACCAACTCCTGACCCCATGCCCTCGCCCCACTTCTTAGCAGTCTCCAACCTGCCATGGGCGAGCATATCATCCAACGATGCATTCACGTTTCTAGCATAATCCAAATCTGTTACGCTGGACGACCTAGGCCCGCAATTCTCCGCTACGTACGCCGCCGTCGCCATGTCCGGCTCAGAACGCACCTCCGGGTCTGGCGGTGGCGGGGAGGGTGGATGTGGGGCGCTAAAGGCGTGGCTCTGAAGCCGTCGGAGGAAGGAGGCGTTGGAGGGGTCGGGCGCGGGCAGACCGCGGTACTGTTGCATTGGACGGCGCGGGGAGGATAGGTCCGAGTTTCCGTGTGAGCGAGACTGGGAGTGGGAGTGAGAGGTGGAGATACGTAGTGAGCGCGAGCTCGTAGTACCGCTACGGTGCGGATCGCCAGAGGCGGCGAGACCGAGGTCTGAGGAGTCGGATCTGATCGAGCCCGTGTGGCGCGAGGATTGGGATTGGGATTGGGATGGCCGTTTATCCGCGTCACGTCGACGTCTGGGCCCTTGGTTTACCATAGACGAGGTGACGCTCCCATCGTCCTCTTGGTTTACCTGCTCTCCCAAATCTTCATCTTCGTTCCCGTTTTCCTCCTCACCCTCGACATTCGTGTCCTCAGCCTTCAACCCGGATCCTGTGCGTCTGTGCTGCCTAACCTTACTCGCAGCAATAAAGCCCTCGACGCTCGGTATGCGTTCGATGTTCCTCGGCTTGCCGTTCGGCCTCAATACGACGGAGTTCGAGGCGCTGGGGGTATTGAACGACGAAGGTGGATGCCGTGCGGAAGGAGTGACAGCGCTGCTCAGGTCGGCCGGGGTCGAGGCCTCGAGCAGGTAACGCATGTACTCAGAGGTGTCGCTGGTGGGGGAGGGAGAGAGAGGGGGGTTGACTAAAGTGGTGTGTATTTTTTTTTATTAAAAAAAAAGAGGGGAGGTTAGCTTGGGCTTCGATTGCGATGAAGAGAATGGCACACGGACTCACCCAGCCCTCGGTTTGTGATGTCGACGCTAGGGTGGTTGATGCTGTGTGGTTCATGATGGCGGTATTCGTCTGGATCGGAGTTATAGCCGACGAGCTCGCCCGAACTGTCGGCCATGGATTGCGTTGTATAGTATGTTTGTCGAAGGGAAATGGTGGGGGGAAAGGAACAGCAAGATGCACATTGGTGGCTTTGGTTCAGCCCAATGTCGGCAAGCGAGCACGTGACGTCACTGGCGGGTCTTTCGGCGCCAACAACGAACCCGGCGAGGAGAAAGAAGGAGAAAGAGCCCGATGGGAAGAATAGGAAGCGAGGGATTTCTTTCTTCTCTCCGAACGGGATCTTATCCACACCAACCAGATCGGGGTTCGGACAGAGGCGTTCAGCAAACTCCCATGCAGAGAGTATTGTTTCTTTTGTTATTTTCAACAAGGTAGGTAGCTTGTTCAATGTGCATCCGGCATTTGTGATATTATAGATAGTGTTGTGAGAGTTACTAAGCAATCTTACAAAAGAAAAAAGAAAAGAAAGAAGAAAAAAAAGAAAATCTTTCGAGGACGATCGCACTCCTCATCGACTAAAACCATCCAGGAATCCACCCTCCATTTCGTACGAGGACGGAAAGACACGAAAGAAAAGAAACAGAGTTCGAAATCAAAGTGTCGATTGAGAAAGTTCAACAAAACCATCACCATCACGCCACCAGTCATCCTCCTTCCACATGACCCGCCAAACCATTTACTCGACCTGGACCATCTCCATATCTTCGTCCTCATCATCATCGCTAAGCATGTCCTCATCATCCTCCAACCCACCAGCGGACGAGCTCGCCTGGGCGTGTGTAGTGCCTCTGGCCGCTGCCGACGACGACCCAGCGTTTTCGGCCTGGCGGCCCTTGTACTCGGGCTTGAGCTGGTACATGGATGTGTAGGGCCCGCGCTTGTTGAGGATGCAGATCTCGCCCAAAATGTCCTTGAGGTAGGACTGTGAGTATGTGGGTGAGGCGGTGGGTTAGGTAGACGAAAAGCAAAGATGGCCAAAGAAGAAAATTCATGTCATAGAGGTAAGAGGATACTAACGGTCGGCTGCTTAGTATGTTCGACGATACCCTTGAAGGACCAATACGGGTACCTCTCGAAAGCCCCGAACAGGATGTCCATAAGCTCGTTACGGGGCATGCGAGTAGCCTTTGAATCCAAAGTCTGCTTCTGCTTCTTTTTCTGCCGGATTTAGAGTGGAGATTGGTTTAAGTGAGAACGTGCGCGCATATATTGCGATCCCAAGAGTGCGCGGTTTAAATTCGTCGGGTGAACCCTCCCGGTAGAGAGCTGCAGATGCCCTCTGGGCCTCATCATCTTTCTCAGCCAACCCCCAAATACCGTTTTTTTTTTTTTTTTTTTTTTTCATCCAACTACTTCGTCGTATATTTTACGCTCCCAAATCCCACACACTGCCCATTCCTAATACCTCATCCTCCCACCAACACCTACCACAAAGGTTCCGAACCCGCTACCCGGCACGCCTGCGGCGCCAGGCGCCAAGAACGGGATGCGTTTGTCGCCGTCGTTAATGATCTGCACGGTGCGCGCGGGCCTCCCGGCCTCGATGACGCGCTGCTTAAGCATGGAACGATACTCGGCCGTGTTCACTAGTGGGTTCGCCATGCATTCATGATGGATCGTGCCAGTGATACCCGTGGCAACTATATTTGGGGATTTGGGGGGGGGGGTTCAGAATTAAACTAAGGATCAAAAAAAGGGAGTTTTTTTTTTTGGAAGGGTATGCTTACCCCCCTTGTCGTCCTCGGAGAAGACAAATTTGTTGGAGACCTCGCCGGGGTTTACGTTGATGGTGTACTCCTTGGGAATCCCGGCCGTGGTTTGATTGTTGGGAAGAATGAGTGAGATCTGTGGCGGGTGGGGGAGTTTTTTAGGTGAGTATGTAAAAAGCGTGCGAGAGTATGGTGCTCGGTCTTGAGAATGAGCCAAGGACGGAACGCAAGCAGAGAGTACGTACGTTGGCCGTGCTACCAGGAGGCGGCCTGTTCGTAAAAAGCCAGGACATTGTTACATGTCGGCAAAGCCAGCGTCTCGAAACCGATCATCATAGCCATCCCAAGGACTTCAACCACATGCAAAAAGGACCATTTCCACGAAGGAAAGGAAACCCACGTCCACAAAGCGGAAACGCTTACTGATTATAGATCCTCACGGATCCCAGATCCAGTCCTTCCTGATCGACCGCGTTCCACTTCTCTGCGAGAAACGCCGGGACCTATATATCATCAACGCAACGCACACACGCAAACTATAGTTAATCTCTTTTCGTTCCCAACAGTGGCGTAGATCACTTCAACAACAAACCTTGACGAGCCAGATCTTTGTGTCGAGCTTGTCAAGTTTAAGGTCTCCTGCGTCCTCCTCCTCCTCCTCGAGGCCGGGATCTTCCTCGAAGAGCGAGTCGATTTCGGGGTTGTTGGGGACATCGGACATGACTGTAGGTGTAGGAGAGTGCAGAGGCGGATCTTGTTTGGTTTGTCATTTTCGGAGGCAAGTCACAGTATGTGTGACGTCATGTAGTCACACCCTTCGCACGCTCATCGTCACACACCTACAAATCCTCACACGCACTTGCCGCACACTCGAACCCTCCACCTCGACTCCCGCGACTGTCTGGGCGGTGTGATCGGCAAACTCTGGTCCGACCTAGAATGGCCCGAACTCTGGCGCCTGCCTAGTGAATTTATCTTGATTTCATGCGTGCGCTGCTCGCGTTCCCCGAAGCTTGAGGAAGCGGGATTTTACGAAGGCTGGAATTACAACAATCATGAGGATTTGGTGTTTAGAAAGCGGGGGCCTTTCTTTGTGTTATTTGTCAGTGAGGAATAAACCTCGGATTTCGGCCATTTGGCCCTGGGCCGGGCGAGATTTCACGGCTCTTCACGGCCCCACCTATCTTCTTTGGGGCCCAACCACCTAAACCTCGGCGACCATAAGTAGTGTCAGGCGCAAAGATTGGAATTGCAGAAATTTTCGCAGAGGCGTGCGCGCGCACGTAACGTACATACATAATACGAGCGAATAAGAGCAAACCACAAATGCAAAAAAAAAAAAAAAAGAAAAATCGAAAGCAAAGCCAAACTAAGCAACGAAAAATGTAAGAAAAATCCGTGCCGCTGAGCACGGAAAAAGAGGGGGTGGGGTGTGTACGATGGATGCAGCCCCCTTGAAATGTCAAAAACAACACAATTGGGTAATGAAATGTTCGTGATATGTATGTACGTGATATATAACAACAATAAAAAAAAAATAAAAAACGAAAATGAAAAAAAGGACAAGCGAAAATTTGTACGTCCACCCCTCAATCATTCTCCCCTTCCTTCGTCCCGCTCAAACATCAAACACACCTTTCCACGCCGCCCTCTCCCCTTCTTCCTCTCCAGGCAGCAACCTTTCCTCCTCCTCCCTAGCCGGCACGAACCACTCCTCATTCCTACTCTCCGTCCTCTCTCTGGCACCCCCAAGCGCACTCCACGTCTCTGCCCCAGCGCCGTACGATTTTGGGGACGCGGCATGGACATGCACATCATCGGCATACGCCGATGTCCTTTTGCTAATATCATACGGTGACGGCACGCCATTATCGTCGTCCGAGTCATCCTGCGTTTGCACCTCATCATGAATCACGCGCCGTCGGTCATACGACGACGCCGACGACGTCGGCAGCGTGTACCCGTCCAGGGTGCGCGATGACGGGGTCGGGATGGCGCCCGGTGTTGGTGACACTGTGCCAGACCTGGGAACGGGTGTAGGTGAGGGCGAACTGTGGTAGTTGAGTTTGTAGTTCCCGCGTCCCGTGTCTACGATGACGTCGACGCACCCCTCGCGCACTAGTGCCCCTGGCCTCGCCTCCACCCCGCGATCGCCGTCCTTGCCCTTTCCCTTTGCGGCGCGCGACCCGCCAGAGCTCCAAGTAGGTGTTGGCTGCGGTGCGGCGCGCAAAGTACCCTCCTCGACGGCACCGTAGGTGTTGCTCCTGGCACCATGGTATCCGAACCTAGTTGTTCCCATCCTCGCGAGTGGAGCCCTAAAGTCGACAATGGGAAAGTTATAGTCGCCGAACATCATCTTCCTGCTTGCCTCATAGAAGGCCTCAACCTCGTCCTGCGGATTCGGGTCGTCGAACTCGAGGGCGTCTTCGTCGTCGTCGTCGGGGCGGTGCAGGTAGTCGGAGGGCGGCTGGTAGTAGCGGGTGCGCGGGGCGGGCTCGACCCAACGCTTGGAGGCGCCGGAAGCCGAGTAGCGAAGGCCGGCCATAATACGCGAGGTGCGCGACGAGCCCATGTAGGGCACGCCTTCCGAGGGCTCGAAGGTGCGGTAATTGAACCGCGTCCCACCTAGCGTGTCGATGGTGTCCTGCACCACGTCTTTTAGGCCGACCGAATCGCGGATCGCGTAGAAGATTTGCATGCGCGCAGAGTGGATGGTCGTGTTGACGTAATCTTCGTAGGAGAAGGCGTATCTGATTGTTTTTTTTTTTTTGAGGGAATTTTATATGATAACCAGAAATAGTAAACTATGCGGTTAAAGGAACAAACGGAATGGCGCGCGGGGTAGATGTGTCCACTTACGAATGCGCGACGGCAAAGGGGATCATCTCAAGACAAATCAAGAAATCCTGTATGGCGACAGCAAGGTGCTCGGACGATTCGCCACTTGCTGTATGTGACAATAAAAATCGCGTGCGGAGAACATGTGAGCATCGGATCCCGATAATGGATGCCAATCGTATCGGCTCCAAGGTTCGATCATGGGAATACTCACGGATCAACCCTAGCGCCACGAGCAAGGCGATTATCAAGCTCTGCCAGAAGGAAAAGAAAATGACGGATTTGACAGAGAGGAATTTAGGGAGCGGGCTGGAGGTTCAGGGTGGAAAATTTTGTGGTTGCGGTTAATTACGGGATAGATGCGCCTCGTCCGAAATCATCCTAATAGGGGTAACCAACCGTACCGGAAATCTCTCAGATCATCCTTTGTGGCGTAAAAAAATACAACGAGGCACCACAAGCTTAAGCACACGCTTAGGTTATACCAGAACGTGAGCCAAGCCCAGCCGCTCGTCCAACTTATGTCGCCCTCATTGTAATTCCCGGTGGCCTTGAGCAACATGGTGAAGATTGCGAGAACGGGCTTGACGTAGACGAATTGCAAGATGCCGCGCTTGACAAACAGGAAGGTATATGGGTCGCCGACAAAGATTTCGCGCCTCCACAGGTTTCCGGGGAAGACGTTGTGGGTGGGCGGGCGCTGGTGAAGCATGGTCAGTAGGGCGCGCTCGCCACCCAGGCGGTCGAGGAGGAGGGTGAAGAAGGCGTAGATTACGAAGGCCTCGTAAATGTCGCGGAAGGTATCGACATAGAAAGCCGTCTGGAGGGATACTAGAGAGATGACGGAGGAGATGCCGTAGATTGGAACCATCCAAAGAATGCGGATGACTTGGCGTTGCAGGTTCTAAGGCGGGAATTATTCGGGGAGTGAGAAATTAAGCGTAAGCGACATGTGAAGATAGATGTGAGATATGTTCTCGGTTCAATGGACACGTACCGGCTTCCTGTAGTTCTTGAGATGGTACCATATAGAGCCAAGGGAGATCACTATTCCGCCGAACGCAAAGAAGGCGGCGATACCGACGGCAGTGGAGCCCAGCTTTGCGCCAGAGCCGTTATCCCCATATCCGCCGCCAGTGGTAGATGAGAGGACCGAGAGTGGGAAGACAATATCGTCGGACATGTGAGGGTTCTGCGCAAAGGGGGTCAGTCTTGGCGGCGGAATGGTGGGGATGTCTGCTTTTGGGTCATGCTTAATACACGTGATAATGCCGTAACGCACGTGTCCATGCGCGCAAAACGCCACCGTCCGTAAACTCGTGTTCGTGTTACCCTCTGGTTATCATCATTTATTATCATTTATTCTTGATTTATTCACAATGGATATGTATCCTAGAACCTAGTCCCACCCTTCAGGTCCTCAGCGCTCGCCATCACCGACTCCCCCAACACCTTCACCCCCTCCACCAATCTCGCACTCTCTTTCTTGACCGCCACTTCCACAGTTCTGCGTACTCGTTCACCTTACCCTCGATGATGTCGGCGATCTCATCGCCCAGCACCGTAATGAACTTCATCCCGTGACCGGAGCCTGTGGAGGGGGTCGGTGAGAGAGCGTGAGCGTTAGGGTGTAAAATCAATGTTGGTGTAATGAGCAGACAAATGACGTGGTATACGTACCCCCCGTGGCAACGAATAGCCCTTCAATTTGCGGGTGATGGCAAATGAGGAAGTTGCCGTCAAACGTGTCCGTATACCTATAAAAGGCCACAGGTCCAGCAATATCCCAAATCAACATCACAAACGAACATCCCCATACGACCTCCTCTCCCCCCCAATACGCACCAGCACATCCTAGTCTTCACAACATCGAACCCCGCTAGCTCCGGAAACACGTCTGCAAGGAACGCGCGGAACTCCACCAGCACATCTCTGGGGATAGTGTCTGCCGGTGAGTCGACGACGGTGCGCGGGAGAGAGACACCGGCGCCGGCATCTCCTTGTGGGTTCAGGTACCCGCCACCGTGCTTGCCTATCTTGAGAATACCATCGTGGTTCGCCGCAAAGCCGTAAAAACCTAAGCGATCGTGGGAGTTTCGCACAGGTTAACGGCAAGAAAACCATTGCATACGAAAGAGTCACCACATCTCACACAGCAACGAACCTGACGTCGTGATGTCCACATTCCACACCGGCATAGGTCCTGCCCCATACTTCCCCATCAACTCCTCCGGAATCTTAAGATGAATCACCGCCTGCCCCGTTGCTTTCAAAATCCCCTCCAACCCTGGCACGACTCCGCCGCTCCACGCCCCCGTTGCCATAACCACGAGATCCGCGCGATGCTTCTCCCCATCCTTTGTCACAATTCCAACAGCCTTCTTCCCTCCCCCTTCTTTTTCCTCTTCCCACACCCGCTCCAACGTCCCCTTCTCCCCTCCCACTACAAATCTCACCCCGGCTTCCCTCGCCCGCCCATACGCGAACGCTATAGCCCTCGAGCTGTCGCACCACCCTGCCCGCATGTTGATATACGCCTTTGTAATGGGCAACTGCGAGCCGGCAAAAGCAGGGTACCGCGCCGCAACCTCCTCGTGCGAGTCGAACAGGATGAGCGCGTCGCCGTGCCCGCCTGAGGTGATCGACTGGACGTTGTCGGCGAGGTAGGTTGGGAAGCCCTGCGGTAAGCGCGATATGTGCAGGACACCATGCGGGTAGAAGAGGTGCCTGCCCGAAGCGGTATTGGGGAGCTTAGCGTACTCGGCATTCCACTCGTGCCAGCGCAGGATGGCGCGGTCCGCGAGGCGCTGGTAGAGGATGTCTCTAAAAGGGTGATTTTCGGAACGTGGCTAAATCTGATCTGACTGCCCGATAAACCCGCCCGCCCGCGCCCATACCACAGATCACTCACCTTCCATAATCGCTCCTGACGGCCTTATTGATATCCGTGGACGCAGCGTCGATGGCCGGGATGGACAAGCGGTCAAACACGGTTACGTGGTACCCGCGCCCGACGAGCGCCAGCGCCGTGGATAGGCCAAAACACCCACCGCCGACGACGATGCAGTGTGCGTTGAGGGAAAGCGGCGGCGTGATCGGCATGGGGAAGGGGGAAGGAAGAGGGGGGAGGAGTTATCTGGTCTGGAAAGGCAATGATTTTATGTCCGAGGAAGCGGGGTTCCTTGCGTCATACCGGATGGGAGGGTAAAGTTTTTTCCAGTAGTACAGTTCTATCCTCACAAATGCTCCCTCCGCACCGAGCTCGGAACCATTCTACAGGATGCTAATGGAGCATAGCAACCCCAGTATACGGGCGTGATCTGTTTTTTTTTTTTTTTTTTTTTTTTTATGCTCACCTTTATTATTTTCTGGAATGTGTATTTTTATTTTTTTTTTTTTTTTTTTTTTTTTTTTTGTTTTTTTTTTTGTACAGCTCACGTATATAATTAACGGGAATGAGCAATATACATTTTTTTATTTTTTTATTTTTTTATTTTTTTTATTTTTTATCGTGGTATATACCAGAGCGGTTTTAGTTAATCGTCGCGCGTTCATACAGTTCTAACGGTTATTTGCGGTGGACACCCCCAAATTTCTAATGTGACAGTGTAGAAATTTGGATCAAGATGGTTGGGAATATAATTATGCCAGAAATTGTAAAATAGAAAAAAAAAAAACTATTCATCTTGAGCTATAAATTTAAAGTAGCTGCTAAAATATTCATAAAATCATCAGTCTGCCTGACATTTTTAGTTTCTTCTATATTTTTTAAAGTACTGATCTCAGTTTTTTCAACAATTTCTTAAATGCTAGACAATATTTTTTTTGCCTTTCTCTCTTCTGTTTGAAAAATTTGTAATATTTTTACTAACTTATAATTTTAATAAATATTAAAACTATCTTTACTAAAAAAGATATTAAAATACTAGTTAGTATTTTATACTAAAAAGCTTAATAAAAGTTTTAATATATATTTATTAAAAAATATATATTATTCAACTATTACTATTTTTTAAGTTTGTTTATAATTTAAACTAATTATATTTAATATTAAAAAATTATTGATAGAATATTTTAGCTATTATAATAATATATAAAAATAAATTATTAGATTGATAAATTATTATAAATAAGATAAATATAGATAAGATAAAGTATTTATAATAATAATTATTATATTGGCTTATATATTAGTCTATATATTTGTCTAAATTGTATTTATATTTTTTTTTTTTGAATTTATAAAAAAAAAAAAATTAAATTAAATTAAATTTTTATATAATATATATAAAGTTTCTAAATTTAGAAATTTTTATAACAAATAAAGAAATATACCAATTTATATACTAGTCTATATATTAGTATATTATCTCATACTTCAGCCTCTATTTTATAAGATTACAATTATAATATAAATAGATTTATTTTCTATATCAGTTTGGATGATAGTCAATCTTTCAAGAAGGCCAAGCTGAGAGGATCTTAAAAATGCAAAGGATCATCATGGTTGCTGATGAGCTGGTAGCCGGCAGCCTTGGATACTACATATGGAGACTTATGAGGCCATTACAATAGCACCACCACCTGATTTGACATTAGACCAACTGAAGTGTGAAAGAAGTCTACATAGAGCTCAAAGGACTGTATAGAAGAATAAGATTGGAGTTGAGAACCAAAACCCAGTACTTTTCTTCTTCCTAAATAAACACCTTCAACTAACTGAAGAATGGTAATGAATATAAACCTCCTTAGCTGTTTTTATATAAACTCAGCCTCAACTATGCGGGGAGGGTCATACAATACTTGAATCTCTCTGTAGCAGGTTAGTCGTAGATTCTGGTTTGAAACATCAGCTCCAAATTCGAGGATTCGAAGTGTACCATGTTTCTGGGGATCTCTGGCATTGCTTTCGTAGCATTTCTCAGCAATTGTGGGTATTGAAGTTTCTACTCTTTTTTTTTTTTCATTTATGAGTGTAAGATGTCGAGGTACTCTGTGTCGCTCTGTTCCCTTGCTCCATCAGATAAAATTACATCCTCGAAAGTCGCTCCACATTGCTGAGCGGGCCATATAAATTCTCGTTCATATTCTTCTGTGCGCCAATCACGATGGCCGCCAAATTACCTTGCTTCGAGAGATTACAAATCAGATCCAAGGCACGTCATTACCCTCGTGGACCCAAAAACAAAAAATAAAAACCACAAGGAAGCGTTCCACAACCTTAAATTGGAGGTGCTTAGTCACATTAATCGTGCTTTATTCGAATGTATCAAAAATTATGAATCAATCATTTAGAATAATTTGTATGAAGTTGTAAAACATAATTATCTACAAATATATTCAGAAAAACAAAATTAATTGGTGGATGAATAATAGACTCTTTTGTGAGTCGAAATAGTAGCAAAAGACCCTTCTTGTCGCCGTTACATTTCAGGGTCTTGACATTTTGACGATCGGGCGGCCGAGATTACATGCCCCTAGCGCATGCGTTGGTGGAAAAACGAAGATGGAGTTTATTCTCGTGATATGATCAAGATATGTCGGCCCGTGACATCCGCGCTAACAGACAATTTTTTATTTATATTTAGATATAAAAATAAGTATTCAAGCAAAAAAAAAGGCTTTTATTTTATTTTATTTTATTTTTTATTTATCCTGACGTAACCACAAAAACCGACAGCAGATTCCTACTGTATAGGAATACCGATTGATTTAAACGTATTGAATGGCCAACTCACTTTCTGCTATAGTTCTCCTCATAGAACTGCCTGAACGTCGTAATTTCAGGGTAAAGCTTCTTCACCACGGAGATATCGCGCGCGCCTCTGTCTGTCCATAGTACCTGTATTCGACGAACCATCTGAACGAATCTAACAACACGATGTTGTTGAGCGCTGAGTACTCCTTAACCGTCTCGACGTCAAGTATGCGAATCGTGGTATGCACGCCCGTGGCCTCCGTAATAATCTTGGCTGCCTCGCCGAACGTGATCCGCTCACCAGCAACGGGAACTACTTTGCCGCGCCACGCCTCCCTGTCCTCCAGGATGGCCACCACGATGGGACCGACGTCCTTGGGGGGGGGGGGGGGGGGGACGAACTCTATGGGCGTGTTCTCGGTCACATGGGGAAGAGGGATCTCTTACAAGCCGTTGGGCTTGGTGGTTATGGGGGGAAAGGCTTTCGAAATTGGACATGTAGAAGCCCACATAGAGGAACGTCGCCGGGATTCCAAGCTTGCGGATGTACTGTTCCACCTGGTTCTTGCCATTGAAGTGCACCATGTGCTTCAGCACGTCGTTACTGCCGGCGTCGGTGTCGGGGAGCGAGCTCCAGAAAAGCCACTCGAAGCCCGTCTCTTTGCAACATCGGCGATTAGCTTTCCCTGGCACTCCTCGAGCGTCAGGTAACACCGAAGATCTCGGGGTCCGAGAAGTTTGTGACGGCGAAGACAATATTGGCGCGCTTGATGTCGTCAGGTTGGCCTTGACCATCTCCGCGCCTTGGGCGATGAGCGATTTTGAGGTCTCCGAGTGGACGTTGCGCGTCAGTTCGCGATGCGATACTTGCCGGTAGCAAGCAGAACTTTGGCGATGGACAGGCCTTGGTACCGGTGGAACAAACAATGGCGATGAGGGGCTTGGAGAGCATTATGATAGGTTGTTTTTCTCTTGTAGATGAATAGGTTTAGCAGTTCTCAATCTTCACGTGATAGCCGAAGAAACTTGTGTTTCAAAATCGATATGTATGTAATTGTGAGTGTGTTCAAAGTGTCCTGGTCTGACCTCGCTAAATTCGGAAGGTTTTCGGTAATTATGACGGGCCAGGTCTAGATAACTCGCGGAGGTGCGGAGGCGCTCGTGTCTGCTAAATAGTCACATTTACCATCATTAGCTCAAAAGAAAACGTACTCATATATATATATATGTTAGGTCTGTCTTCTAATGCCGCGATAGGGGGGAAGAAAGTGTTAGTACCACGCGAGGTAACCACGGGACTCGGGTCTGGTTTGGAGTCTCTCATTACCCGATTCGATTCGCTGGTTGGTGCGTACGACTTGACTCCACGCATAAGACATCTGACGGCTATGTCATTCATCCGTAAAGAAAGATATGAACGAGAATTTTATATGGGCCGTTTAACTGTGTGGAGTGAACTAATTTTATCTAGTGAAGCAGGAGAACAGAACATACAGAGTACATGACATTTGCGAATTCACCTTATTCTTAAACAAAAAGAGCAGAAACATCAATACCAACAGTTACTGAGTAATACGACGAAAGCAATGCCAAAAGTCCCCCGGAAACATGGTACATGTCGAAACCTCGAATTTGGAGCTGATGTCTCAAACCAGAATCCGCTACAGAAGCATTTTCCAGCACCAGTCCTTCACTACGCGCTCTACGAACCCGGACCCAATCCAGCTCCGACCGCAGGTCAGATTCAATATCCGCAATGCCGGCCACAGCGTTCCAGAATCCCTCGCCCACAGGGACGTTGGTCCCGATGGCGAAATTCTTGAGCTAGCGACAGGACGGGGCATCTCGCGCAGGACACGTTCATTTACGTATGGGACGGAGACGAGGCTCAGGGTTTGAAGGTCGTTGCAGCGGAAGGATCTCGAGCGCCAACGCGAATCGGTTAATGTCTTCCCCGCGCCAGTAACGATGAATACCGGATCTCGAAGCTAATCAGGTGGAGGCCAGTCCCGCTATTCCCGGGCCATCCGGGTATTGGAGAGAGACATGGTGGAGGATCAGGAGATCGCATAGTATGTTCGCGGCCGGCTCCGCGCTGCAGTAGCAGATGTTAGCGGTGTGAACATTAAGGCAGTTGGCGATAGCAACTTGGGTAGGTCTGGATTGTTGTTGATTTTGATGGATGTTAGGAAGGCTTGGGTGGATCGGACGAGAGAGGCCAGAGGTTCGCCGTTTGGCTGTGGCGTTGCCATATGAATGGCGTGAGGAAAGAAGAGTTCGAGCTCGGAGACGTGCTCACAATATTTCATGAGCCGTTCGTGATTGTGGCCAATCTGTGGCATTTCTTGAGGCATTATACCGACAGCTATCTTGAGACATGTAAGTTTGATGAGTCCGAGAATGGTGAAAAGAGTATCACGCTCTTCCAGCGTATATGCCTTGAAGTCGGCGTCGACCTCAGCATCGCTGCCGTACTTATAGTCAATAAATTCGTCCACCATAACCCTAAAAGCGTTAATCTCATCGCAGTAGGGCAAAGTGAGGCCATTAGAAAATGGAGGTAAGCTCAGCAAGTGGGCAGAGCTTATTGTCATAGTGAGAAGAAGGGCAGTGATCGCGCAACCAGTACGTGAATGGTTCAGTCGGGTTGTAATTGCTCCGACGACTATATTACAGCTCTCGTTGACCATAGAAGCCGACATTAGGTCGAGGAGGGCGTCCACGTCTCTCAGTCTGCCATCGTTGCTAGGCTTAAACGCGACGAGGCTGAAGATGTGGCACAAGCTCTCCGGAAACAGGGTTGGCAATGGGCCATCAGGTAAGGTGAGAGATTACGAGGATGGAGTGGGCTCAGGAGTAGAGGTATTGGTTTCTATATCCACATTTGCAGGTGTAATTGAATTTTCTGTTTTAATTTTCGATTTTGGCGTATGGAATTGAGGAGAATTTAAGATTTTCAAATTGTATGACATTATTAAAACTTGAATGCACTCTATGCATATAGCATGTGTCAACAGCTCTCTCTGGTAACATTCAGGTGACACAAACTTCTGACAACACTTTTGACAACTTCTTCAAGTATTGGTGTTATCAACATGGTGAGCAACATGCATTCTGGTGAGTATACTGGGCAGGGGGGCCCAGTACCTTTGACTGGCAATATGTGGGGGGGGGTCAAGGTGCTGGTATTGGCATGCCGAGTGCTTCGATGAGGGGACATGGGGCTGGGGGTGGTGGCAGAGGAGGTGCAAGGCTGCATGGGAGAGGGAGGATGACCTTCGCAGATAAAGTCAGAATGGGAAAGCAGGTGATGGGGCTAGATGGCTGGTTGGAGCTGGGGAAGGCATCTGCTACCATGAGTGGCAAGAAGGAGGCCTCTCCACTAAGGAATCAGCATAGTGGGGCTGGAGGTGTAGTGGCTGAGGTGATGACTGCTAATGGCAGTGAGATGGGCAATCTGGAAAAAAATCCAGATGTGACAGCTGATGGGGGACCTGGACAGGGGAGCGGCGCGAGACCTGGGGACCTGGCTGATAGTGTGACAGGCCTCGTGGTAGCCCCATTACTCAAAAAGTCTCAATCAGAATTCACCATTACACTGTGCTTCCATGGCTTGGCGGTGACAGCGAAGATGGTGCTGGGGCTGCTGGCTAGCGAGATGAAGGGTGCAGCCTTGGTTAAGTTCTTAAAGAAGCTGGAGGCAGTCAAGGTGGGGTTTGAAGAGGAGGGATTGCTGCTGGAGGCAGTGGAGAAGGGTGTGGTGGTTGGAGGGATTTTGGTACCAATGGCGAGGTATATGTATTAGGATCCCCGAGTAGTTTATCTGGTAATTATGGATATACCAACAGTGAAGAAGGAGAAGGTGAGGAAGCTGATCACGGATGTGGTGAAGGAGTACAGCGAGGTGATTGATATTGGGTTCAGAGTATAGGAGGGGACTGAGCTCAGGACAGGAGATGTGGATGTCTGGCTGAGACTGTTTGAGATGGAGAATACTGAGAAGGCTAGGGACTGGCTGGTGGTGCTGAAGTGGGGCCTGGTGGAGTGCAAGGTATTGAGGGTGAAGGGGTCAGAGGAAGATGAGGAGGACCTGCTGGAGACACTTGAGGACCTAGTGGGGGCTGTGGAGAGGAGGCAAAGGGCTTAGAGGGCTTATGAGGCTAGGATAGTAGTAGAGGTGATTGAGAGCAAGAAGGTGCAAATGAATAAGGTGCTCTGGGAGAAGGCAAAGGGGAGACAGCTGCAGAAGGATTTGCTGGCCAGTTTGGATAGGGATCAGAAGGCAGGGGCTATGGAGGAGGGCACTGGAGTGAGTGCTAGTATCTGGGCGGAGGCTGGGCAGCAAGGGGAGAAGATGAAGGAGAGTGGGAGACAGGGGCCAGAGGAGGTAGTAGTGGACATGGTGATGGCAGATGATAATCAGATCCAGTATGGTGTTCCTGAGGTGGGAGAGGGGGAGTTGGAAGATGTGTCAGAGGATGGTTGGGATAAGTCTATACAAACTGAGGAAGGGAAGGAGGGAGAGACAGATTTGGTGCAGGCAGCAGAGATAGTTGGGGGGGAGAAGTGGCTGTTGAGGGTGCTACAAAATATGGCAGCTGAGGAACTAGGAGAGATCGATTTCCAGGTGATTAGTGAGGACTTCTGAGGGCGAGTGCTGTGAGGGGAGGAGGTTGTGAGGAAGTTGAGAGATGAGATGATGGCAGCTCTTCTGGAGGCAGAGGAGTATGAGGTTACTGAGGCAAGAGAGGCAATGCTCTTGGGTATTGCCAACGAAAGGGCAGCTTATCTATGGGGGCCATGGAAGGGACTGGCAAAGTAGCAGGTGGTGTGCAAGGAGCTCCGGGCATCAATAGAGATAGTGGATGATGAGGACTATGCAGAATTATTGGCAGCTCTGAATGAACAGCAAAATGTGGAAGATGAGATTGTGGCAGAACGTAACCTGGATCTGGCTGGAGAGGAAGTGAGTATGGAATTATAGATGTGGCGATATTAACACTCTCAAATACTTTGTTATGAATAGTACAACCAATATTTTTTCTATGAATGTCAATGGGCTTAGGGAGACTGGGAGGCGACATATGATTTTTGGATGGCTGAAGAAACTGGAGGCAGATCTCTTCTTACTTCAAGATATATAGTGTGAGGGGGAGGAAGATGGCCTGGAATGGACAAGAGAGTGGGGGGGGGGTGGCAGTTTGGCAGAGTAAAGTGGGAATCCTGGTTAGGAAGGGGAAAGGAGACATTGCAGACACTGGACATTGGGGTAGTAGATTAGTATAGGGGACATGGTGGAGGCCTGGATGGAACTCAATTGTGGTGGGATCTTATTATTGCCCAGCTGAGAGAGGGACCCAAGTGGCATGGATTGAAGATCTGTAGGATTCTGGGCTCTTGGTTGAGGCTGGGGTGGATTGTCTGGGGGGTGATTTTAATATGGTACAGGAGAGTAGGCTGGACAGAACTGATGGGGGATGGAGTATGGTAGGAAGAAGTGGGGGATTGGAGGACTGGGAAGAGGTGGAGAGACTCAGCTCACTGGTGGATGCCATGCGACTTCAGGATGGAGATCGATGTCTATATACTCACTGGGTGGGAGAACTTGGTACTAGGATTGATTGGATCCTGATGGCTGAGTGTTAGGGTAATACAGTTTGGGAGATGATGGAGGTCGAGTGGTGCCCTTGGTCAGATCACTGGGGTATTCAGGGAGGTGGGAGGTTTGGAGAGAGCAGAGAGGGGCCAGGATATTAGTATCTGAACTCTTCTCTGCTAGATGAGATAGACCTGTGGAATGCATGGGTGGTGGTGGTATGATCCAAGGTTAATGATTAGAGGAGAGCCAGGATGAGGATTGGAGATAGGTAGCATAGACTGAAATCTGAGGCTCAGAGGTACTGGGGAGAAGTGGGGAAGGAGCGAGGTGCTCAGCAGAGGAGACAAGTCCAATGGGCATCTAGGAGGCTAGAAAGACTGCTTCTGAATTGGGCTGGGCTACTGGAGGGGGAGGAGGTATTAGACTGGAAGGCTAAGTGGGCTAAGCTGGAAGTGGTGGAGCTGTAGGATTTGTTGAGAAAGGAGGAAGCAGTGCAGGCTCAGGCCATGGTGGCAAGGCTATGGTGGCAGGGATTAGAAGAAGGAGAAAGGCCTACAAGGTTTTTGTCCTGTCTCCTTCACACTAGAGGAGCAAGACACCAGTGAGATAGAGTCCTTAATGAGAAGAGAGAGATAGTATTGAGTGTGCAGGAGATCCTTGACCAGCTGAGCACCCACTGGAGTAACCTATGAAGTGAAGAGGAGGGAGGGGAGGTGGTGCAGGACATTGAGTGGTATCTGGAAGAGTGGCACCCAAATCCTGCAGCAGGGTTGGGGGATCTTGGCCAACTGGTTTTAGGAGAGGAGATCCTTCAAGTTCTGACATCAACAACCCTGGGAATAGTACCTGGAGAGGATGGTTTGCCTTGGGACTTTTGGAAACATATGGCATCAGTAGAGGAGGTACTGGAGGAGATGTCGCTGATGTGTGATGCAGTCATCAGTACTGGGGAGTAGATTGGAGGGCAGTAGTTGGGGCTAGTGTCCCTGCTGTATAAGGACAAAGGGCATAAGGAGGACTGGAAGAACTGGAGGCCAATTATGCTGCTGGATATGGACTGCAAGCTGGTCACCAAAATCCTGGTGGTGAGGCTGTAGGGTGTGGCTCAACAGGTGCTAGAGAAGGAGCAGCAAGGCTTTGTGGGGGGCTGACTGATCCAGGATGGCACAGCATGGGTTCATGGTGTCATTGAAGGTGCTTGGGCTGCAGGGGTGGATGGCCACTTGGTCTTCCTGGACCAGGAGAAGGCCTATGATAGGGTCTAGAGAGTATGGTTAGAGAAGGTACTGGAGCACATTGGGGTACCAGTGGGTATTTGTCAGTCACTCATCAGATTACTGGAAGAGAGTAGGGCTGCGATTCTGGTGAATGGACACAGAGAGGCTTCTTTCCCCTTGGGGAGGAGGGTGCCTCAGGGGGATCCGCTATCACCTATCCTTTATGCCTTCACCCTGGAGCCTTTGTTGGATCAGATCTAGTGCAGAGTTGGTGAACTGAATATCTTGGACATCAATTGGAAGGTGGGGGCCTTTGCAGATGATATGGTGGTTGGGTTGGGCTCGATGGCAGATGTGGCTATACTCAAGGAGACAGTTGAGTAGTATGAGAGGTATTCTGGGGTGAAACTCAACTGGCACAAGTATGAGACAATGGTCCTTGGAGAGAGAGTTATAGGTGGGGATGTCATTGGAACAATTGTCCCAGCTGAAGGAGTGGTATAGTACTTGGGTATCTATTTCTCAGCATATGGCTCTTTACTTCCCAAGGAGTGGTGGGAGCATAAGCTGGTAGAATGGGGGAAGGTACTGATGAGTTGGGGTAGTAGACAGGTGTCGCTGTTGGGAAGAGTGACTGTTCTGAATGTGTACTAGATGCCAAAGCTTTGGTATCTGGGCTACCATTTGGACTTCCCTAAGTGGGTGGTTAAAAAGCTTCTCAAGATGGCCCACTCTTGGCTCTGGGCTAGATGCCGGAGTCAGATTGATTGGGAGGTACTAGCACTCTCTGTGGATCATGGAGG
Organism: Jimgerdemannia flammicorona; assembly: GCA_003990745.1. Taxonomy (NCBI): domain Eukaryota; kingdom Fungi; phylum Mucoromycota; class Endogonomycetes; order Endogonales; family Endogonaceae; genus Jimgerdemannia; species Jimgerdemannia flammicorona. The sequence goes on along the minus strand of RBNI01001117.1, from coordinate 1,097 downwards.
ACTTGGCTTGGTGGACTTTCCCAAGAGGCTACTCTGCTTGAGGGCATAGTGGATGAAGAGGGCCAGTGAGTTGTGAGGAGGAGAATAGGTGCCCCTTATGCAGTATTTGTGAGAGGCAAGAGTGTCGCCAAGGGGTGGCTCAGGTGATCTACTGTCCTTGGTGGTCTTGGATGGTAGCCAGCAGATGAGATACAAAGAATTCTGGTAGAGAGTGATAGATGGGGCCCATCGCATTGGGATCCATTAGCAAGATACTGAAGGGGATGAGGACTGGGGTCTGGTGATGTGGAGGTGGGACAGGCTCTTGTTGGGAGGGAATCTGGTCAAGGACTTCCACTTAGAGGAGGGCATAGAGTACCTTAGGGGTCTGGGGCAGGACCTTTGGCTGGAGACCTGGCAGGGGGCTGAGATCAGGAAGAGATGGGACTGGGCAGACATCTGGTCATGGATCACGGTTGTGTTGAGGTAGCTCCCGCCAAAACTCTGGGTAGCATGGTGGAGGCTATTGCATTGAAATGTGATGCTAAACTTTAGGGCAGGCCATCTGGTGGATGGAGGGGTCTTTGATTGTGAGGAGTGTTATAATGTAGAGCAGGAGAGAGGAGTGGTGCAGACTCCTGAACATTGGCTGGGGGAGTGTGAGAGTATGGAGAACTTTTGGAAGGTAGTTGGGGAGAGGTTGGGAGTGTCGGCGCCTGACCCTGAGGTGGGTGGGTGGTAGGCAGTACTGTAGTCAAGGCTGGTGGGGGGGGTGGGAAATGAGTGGCTGATGGTTGATTGGGCTGTTGCAATATGGGTGGGGCTCACAGAACACTGGCAGAGCATCTTTGAGGTGGGCCCCCGGTGGCCGGTGAGTTTGAGGATAGTGAGGTGGGAGGAGCTAATGCTCAAGCTCTTTAAGGCATAGTGGATTGGTTGGGGCCCCAAGAGGGGAGAGACATAAGGGACTAGTAAGGAGGATTGTAGAGAAGAGTGGTGGAAGAGTTGTGGTGAGGGTGGATGGGGTGTCATTTGTAGGAACTAGGGAGGGGGGGGGTCCCTGTGGGATAGGTTGAGGGCTTAGGCTATATCAATATTACTATAGACGTCGGTTAATA
>RBNI01001116.1:0-24270 GCA_003990745.1 Jimgerdemannia flammicorona | reverse complement strand
AGGCCAAAACCCTCCCCCACCACCCATCGAACAATATCCCCCCATTAACCTAGGCTACTAAATTGTCCAGCAGTCCCACCGCTCCAGCTATGCCTGTCGAACACTGGCTAAGTCGACCCCCACGACATAGACTAGACTTGTCTGCTCACCAGGGCTGGATCATCATTTACATGCAAGAGCACACCTATGCATCGGATCTAGCAGCACTGGGACTGAATAAAGAATAGTCCCCCAAATCCCAAAAGAAAGTCTGAGGCAAAGAAAAACCCCCCAACCAACCAACAGAGAGCAAAGTGGATTCAAAGCGGGTGAGTAAAGGACTTACATGCAGCACCCTCCTCAAAGGACTTACACATGGGCTAGGGCCTGAAGAGACCCCACTCCCACTCCCCGAGCCTGCAGGCCTCGATCATGTTGCTGTGTCAGCTCCCGGTTCCAGTTGGGTACTACCAAATGAGGAAGGTCCCACTCCCCAAGCCTGCAGGCCTCGATTGTGTTGCCGCATCAGCTCCCAGTTCCAGTTGGGTACAGCCAGGATGCCGGCCCCTGCACCACCCCACCCCCCACCAGCCAATCAAAAGGCCCCACCAAAATATTGTCTGCCCCAGCCCCAATGACCACCCCCAGCCTGATACCCCACTGGTCTACCGTAATCGCCCTTCCTCCTATCTGTGACAGCCATCTCCCCTCCCATCCCGACATCACCCGAAAAGCAGTCACCTATGCCAGAACCACACTCGCCGGAAAGCTCACCAAAACCAGAGGGCCCTACCACAGGCACCGAGGACCTGCAGGTAACCTATACTGAGCACTTGACGCCCAAGGTCGGCCGACTCCCTATGTAGCCCAAGATACACTGAGACAGCACCTTGTTGGCGACAGCAAAAGGAAGAAGGTGCCGCACCAAAACGGATGCACTCCAGATGCAGCTGAAGACACCAGAAACTGCGAAAAAGTGGAGAAGACACCAATCCAACACTGATAAAGGGGCAACTCATCACCATTGCCTCCTCCCACTATGCCCATGCAGGCACAGCAAACCAACCTGAGGTAGAGGGGGTAATAATAGGGGAAAGGAGACTCGGAAGGTCACCTACCAAACCTTGTGACCAGTAAGGTAGTGGAGAAAGGATGCCAATCCTCCAATGTTCGGTCAATGGCAGTAGCATCCACCCCACCCTCCTCCTCACTCCACAATCCACTCCATCACTCCTTCAGTGATCCAAGAATATCCTGTATACCATACACTAGTATACCATCCGAGTCAAGTACCCCTTCCCACCATTGCTGTACCCTTCTTACCCTAAGAGTCCTCATGAGAAACTTGGAAGACCTCTCCCCTTCCTCCAGCCCCTGCCAATGAAGCTGTGCCACCAAACTTTGCACCCTTACCTTTTCCTCTTCCCACAGCACCTGTTGTAGTTCTCCAACCTCTATCTTTACCCTCATTACTCTCCAATCTTCTTCTCCCTCCACTATTGTCAGTCTCGCCCACTCTTCCAGAAGCCTAGCCAATCTAGTAGAAGCCCAGTGCACTCTCTGCCATCACTGCTTCCCTGCCACCTTGCCTGCCTCACTCCAGTATATCCTGGTCATCTCTTTCATCCTCATCCACTGAACCCCAATCGAGGCACCTTCCTGCTGCTAGTTCTCTACCCTCAGCTAAATGTCTTTAGCCCACTCCTCCCATCAGAACTCATCATCTAACAAGGAGGAATTTAGGCGCCAATGTCCAGGTCTATCCCCACTTCCCCCAAAGCACCTCTGTCTCAAAAGGCCTCAGTGATCTGACCATGGACACTATTCCACCTCCAGTGACTTCCAAACATCTTGGCCCCAATAGTTGGCCATCAGAACCCAGTCGATCCTTGTCCCCAGGCCTCTAGCCCAATGTGTATATACCCTCCTATCCCCCCAGTACTCCCTACCAGCATCTACCAGTGCTCCCAGTCTTTCAACTTCCTCCCACATCGCTAGCCCCCCACTCCTGCTCTCAGCACCCCATCCTCCATCAGTTCTATCCATCTGTATATCCCAAACCATATTGAAATCTCCCCCAAGCATATCCACTCCAGCCTCTGCCAGGATCCCACTCTCCTGGAGACCCTTTACCCAATCTACATGCTCCCCCCTTATGGCAGGACAGTAACAGGAGCCAACTGTAACTGGCTCCCAGCCTGCACAAATCCATTCACCCCAGACCAGCCTCTCCCCCCAGCTCCTCACATCTCTTATCTCCCCTCTGCCTTTCCAAACCAGAATCCTGACCTTGCCCTTCCAAATCACCATGCCACCCCATTCCTTTGTCCATTCCATCCTATCAGAGTCATTCTCACACCTGATATCCTGCAAGAGGAAGAGATCAGCCTCCAATCCCTTCAGCTAAATAAAAATGTTCCTATGTCTAACAGTGCCCCATAGCCCATTCACATTCAAAGAAAAAATGTTGGTTGTACTGTTCATAATGAAATATGATTTGTTATCAGTCGATCTCTACTATTCCATGCTCATCTCCTCCTGTGCTGTGTCCAGATTATGTTCTGCCATCACCTCCCCCTCTTCAGTCCTCTGAGCCTCCAATCCAGCCAACAGCTCATTTATCTCCCCATTCACCTTCTCCTCAAACTCCTCCTGGTACTCAATACAAGCCTCCTGCCAAAGCTACAATCTATGATGCTTGTTCCAACAGTACTCAGCTCTCTCCCCAGCGACAACCACCATCTCCACCTCCCACTCCTTGTCCACCTCATATCCTTTTTCCTCCAGATACACTGTGAGAATTTCCGCCTTCAGTGCCATCATCACTCCATCCCCCTGCAAAATCCACACCCAGTGCTCATCACCTATCACTCGCAAGCCCACCTCCCCCAACTCTTCTGCCACCAGGTTATTTATCATCCTGCACATCCAAAGTAGGTTCCCCACCTTCTTCCCTCCAGGGGTTGCCGGCCTCCCTCCATCTGGCATTGTGGTGTCAGCTCCAGCACTTGCAGCCTCATCCCACACCTCCAGGACATCCACCAGTTCCTCCTCCCCAGCTGCCACCACATATCCCCCATCCATCATCTCTGGAATGCCAAATTTCACCTGATGGGTCCCCAGCATTGTCACATCCTCCACCATCTTGTTTCTGGAAGCTGGGCCTTGTCTGATAAGAGGAGAAGGAGTGGAGGAATCCTCCCAGACCTCATCCCAAACCTCCAAGGTGCCATCAGCATATGGGTCAATAACCTTCACCTCTTTTGCCTCCCTGTCTCCTCCCTGGCATTCCCACTCCTCTTGCCAGCCCAGACACTTGCTTTGGTCCCTTCCACACCCATCATCTTGCTCACATTCTCCTATGGTCTGTTCCCCAGTTTAGCCAGCAGATCCTTCTATCTCTTATACCTCTGAGCTCTTTCCCACTACATCTTGTCTACTCAAATCCTCTTTCCATCCACCACCTCCAGGTGCGTCGACTCTATGAAAGCCTTCCAAGCCTTTGCTTGCTGCTCTATGGTACCATCCAATTCTTCCAGTACTTCTAATAAATCCTCTTTCTCCTCTTCACTTCCTTTCACCCTCATCACCTTGCATAAGATCACTCCTCAGACCATCACCAAAGGCCAGTCCCTTGCCTTCCCAGTAGCTTCTTTCCCAGCTAGCCAAATCCTCACATCTATGTCCCCAGTCCTGAGCAAGGTCCCTTCCCAGACCCTGAATCTGATATCCACCACCTCTCCATACTCTGCTATGACATCCTCAACTCTCTTTCTCATCTCTATTGCCATCACCATGAGCACTCCTTTCACCAGCAGTTGGACCACCCTCGGATCCCATTTCAGACACCTCACTATCGAAACACACACCTCCCCAACCACCAACCCAACCTTCAATGCCTCCTCCAGTGGCTCAGCCTCCTCAAAACCTATCTCCACACCCTCCAGTCCCTTCAAAAACTTCACTGGCATGGCTCCTACCACTTACTTAGTAATAAGCCCCAGTACTATTTTTGCTGTCACTGCTAAGCCCCGGAAGCACAGTGTAACCACAAATGCCAAGATCGATTTTTTGAATAATGGGGCCACCACCAGGCCCATCATGCCATCTGCCAAATCCCCTTATCTTCCAAGCCTCAGCCACTCAGCCTCGCCAACAGCCATCACATCTGGATTTTTTTCCAGATTAGCAGTCTCATTGCCATCAGTAGTTACACTCCCCCCAGCTGCTACTCCCCCAGCTCCACTGCCCCCATTTCCAAGGGCTACTCCCCCATGCACCACCACCTTCTTGGTCTCCTTACCCCTCCTCAGCCAGCCCTCCAGCCCTGATGCCTGCTGTCTCTCCTTCACTGTCTCTGCAAAGCTCGCTCTCCCAGACCCTTGTCTGCCACTAATATCTCCACCTCTTCCACATCCTCCCACCAGCAGCCCTCTCATGCCCCCCCCCAGGCTCAGGCCCCTCCCCACCTGCTGCCATTCAAAAGCACTTAGGCCGTCCTGCCCAGTATGCACCTCAGATTGCCTGTCGGTTGCTATGTTATTAGTCTCTTTTCTCCAAAAACGATGTTATAAGTGCCTTCCAAAGGTTGTGTAACCTGAATGGTACCAGAGAAAGCATCTGTACCTGTGATCATTGTCTTTATTGATTGTCTCAGCAAACAGGCTCACTTTGTTGCAACAACCACCTGCAATAGTATTAGAAACAGTATAGCTGTTTATTGATAATATATTCTCCCTTTATAGACTACTATCAGTAATTATCTCAGACTGAGATACAAAATTTACAAACAACTATTAGTAAGTACTCTTCAAAAGTCTAAGAGTATAACTAAAAATATCTACAGTATACTATTTATAAATAGATGGTCAGACAGAAAGAACCAATTAAATCCTAAAGTAGATACTTAGTATCTATTGTAGCTATAAGTAAAATAATTAGAATAAAAAGATAACTCTAGCTAAGTTTATATATAATAACAGTATAAGTATAAGTACTAAGATGATACTATTTTATCTGAACTACATAAACTCTTATAGTTACTATCTGAACTATAGTATCAATAGTATATATAAGAAACTACTAATATCATATAAGGCAATATCTATCAAATATAAGATACTCTCATAGAAGTATAAAAAATACAAGTATATATACTAATAAAAATAAAAGGAAAGTTATCTATAAAAAAGGAGAATAAGTATTAATCAGTGTCTGATATCTAACTCTAAGCAATATAGACTCAAAAAAGAAGTTTAGACACTATTACATTAGACTATTTAAGATTCTTGAAAAATATAGACTTATCTCATACAAGTTGAACTTCTTAGTAATATTAGGAAGAATTCATCTAGTATTTTATATATCTCAACTTTAGCTATATATTCCAAATATTTTCAAAGAAAGAACTATACCATCTCTAGATCTAGTAATTATTGATCAGTAACTAGAATATGAAGTAAACTATATCCTAAATTACAAGAATCACCAATTTAGACAAACTGCCAAGCTCACCCAATACTATCTTATAAAATGAAAAGGATACTCCAAGTATGATACTATCTGAAAAAAAGAAGATAATTTTTTGCCAAATATAGAAGAAGTAGTAATTTATTACAGATATCTAGTATAATGGAAATTCTGATAAAATTTCCAAAAGACAATCATATCTCTAAATTACTTTAATAAAGAGAAGTATAAATATTCTGAAACAATCTCACTATAATAAATATATATATTATAGAGAATAATTATACTTATTGAAGTATAAGAGTACTTTGATATAGTTAAGTTAGATGAAATCTGAGACTTAGACTATATATCAACAAATATCCAAATAGAAATATATAACTAGATTTAAGGAATAGAACTTGAGAAGTTCAATTACCTTCAGAAGATTCAAATAAATATATAATAACTAACTAGACTGATCTTTATTAAAGTATTTAGAGAGAATATTTATATATAAAAAATAGAAAGAAGAAGAAACAGATAGAATATTACTAAGCTAGATGCTAAGCAATAAGTCATTCTTAGTAAAACTTAATAGAATATTATAGAGAGTTACTAAGTATTGATTAATAATCAATAGAATCTTGGTAGAACTATTTAGGAAACAGATTTTTGGTAAATAACTAAGTAATTCTATACTATTTTAAGCTATTCTGAAATGTTCTACTGAGTAATGTAATAAAGAAAAGATGCTAATTTGGTAAAAAAAAAAAAAAAAAAATTTTAAAAAAAAAAAAAAAAAAAAAAAATAGAGGATTATTATATCTCCTCCTACTTTAAAGAGAATATTGTTCTTAATATTTATATTCATGAGAGCTCATTGAACATTCTTGAGATTTCTAATAGGTTCCTAAGTACTATTATACTCAGGATATCCTATCTATTTGATAAGATACTCAGTATAATTATAATATATATGTTTATTAACAATCTTCTCAACTTTATACTCAATATAACTATTAACTAAAAGAGGTACTGATAGCTGAGAAGTCCAGTTTGGATACTTGTATAGACTATTATGAGTAGAGAGATATGGAAGACAGAATGTATGCAGATAGTCTAGAGTAATATTAACTTATAACAGAGAATACTTATTTAAGTATCTTATAAGAACTAATATATCTTGCTTGAAGTTTCTTAGAAGAATAGTTGACTTGAGATACTAAGTTGAGATTTGTTATAAATAAGAGTACTTGATTACTAATCTTGAATTCAATCTCTTATCTCCTAATGTTGACATATTTAGCTTATTATGTCTGAGTCTTAAGCCAATTATCTTTGATAAATTAGATCATTGTAGTCATATCATCAATGAGATCTTGAGTGGTAGAAACTTTAGAGAGTTCTTTCTCAACTTAAGTAAGTAGGCTTTATAGAGTTTGTATATTTTGACTATATAGTAATTTAAAAGGTATGAAGTCTGTTGAGACTTATACTAAGTTATTATAGATGAACTCTATAAAGACAAGATATTTTTCCAGTCATATCTTTCTCTAGTAATATTTGAGTTATACAGACTTCTGGCAATAATCAAGACTTCATTTTTGGAGAAAAGATACTAGTAACATGGTAACTGATGAGTATTCTGAGGTATTATACTGAGCAGAGTGGCTCTAGTGTATTCAACTGATAATATGTAGAGAGGAGTTATAACTTAGGGAGAAGTATGAGGGACTTGCTGGTAGGAGGATGTGGAAGGGGAGGGGGTAGTGCTGAGAGACAGGAGACTGGGAGAATGAGCTTCATAGATAAGGTGAAGAGAGGTCAACTAACAATAGAACTAGAGGGCTGGCTGAGGAAGGACAAGGAGATGGTGAGAACTATAGGTGCTGGAGGAGCAGCCCATGGTGACAAGAGCAGCAGAACTGTGAGAGTAGTAGCTGGGGGGAGTGAGAATGCTGATGGTAAGGGGACTGCCAATCTGGAAAAAAATTCAGATGTGATAGTTGATAGTGAAGCTGAGCAGAGGGTGGGCATGAGGCCCAGAGATCTGGCAGATGGTATGATGGACCTAGTGATAGTACCATTACTTAAGAAATCAAGATAGGAATTCATGGTCACATTGTATTTCAGAGGCTTGGTGGTGATAGTGAGAATGATTCTAGAGCTTCTGGTCCAGAAGGTAAAGGGAGCCATGTCAGTGAAGTTTTTGAAAGGTCTGAAAGAAGTGGAGGTAGGCTTTGAGAAGGAAGAGATGCTGCTGGAGACAATGGAAAAGGGAGTGGTAGTAAGGGGGGTAGTGATCTATATGGTCTGGTGCTTGTACTGAGATCTCCAAGTAGTATAACTGATGGTACTAAATATTCCTATGGTATCAAAGAAGATGGCCAAGGGGTTGATTGTAGAGACTGTTAAGGAGTATGGGGAGATTGTAGATATAGGGTTCAGGGTCTGAGAAGGTACTGAGTTCAGGACAGGAGATGTGGATGTCTAGGTACAGCTGGTGGGCAAGGAGAATATAGGAAAGACAAGGGACTGGCCAGTAGTTCTTAAGTGGGGACCTGTAGAGTGCAAGGTCTCATGAGTGAAAAGGATGCTGGAGGAAGAAGAGGATCTGCTAGAGGTATTAGAGGATCTGGTTGAAGCTGTAGAGAGGAGGAGATTGGCCTGGAAGAAGTATGAGGCTAAGACAGTTATAGAGATTATTAATGACAAGAAGGTGTGGCTGGATCAGTCAGCCTGAGAGAGGACATAGGAGAGGTGCATTCAGAAGGAGCTGCTGGCTAAGTTGGGATGGGGGGCAGCTGGGGGAAATATCACTGATATAGCTAGATTAAAGGGGCAGAAGAGAAGGGAGTGACATCAGAGGGGATCCCAGGAGGGAGGGAGAGTATAGGGCTGAGTGTTATGGTGGAGGATGTAGAGATGGTAGAGGAGGAGGGCCCTTAGTATAGAGTGCCAGGTAGGGTTAGAGAGAATGACAAATTGCAGGATGTTCTGGAGGAGGACTGAGATGAGTCAGTGAGGAGGAATGCAGAGAGGGGGTAGGTGGAAGGGGAGATAGGGGTGGCCCAGAGAGTGGTGGAGGCTGAGCTTGAGAAAAAATGGCTATGGAAGATAGTAGAGAATGTGGCAGCTGAGGAGCTGAGAGGAGAAGATTTCTGGGTACTGAGTGAGAAGTACTGGGGTGAAATCTTATATAGAGAGGAGGTTTTATGGAAACTCAGAGATGAGATAATGGTAGTATTGTTGGAGGCTGAGGCTTATCAAGTAGATGATATCAGGGAGGAGGCACTGCAGGCAATTGCAAATGACAGAGCTGCTTATATATGGGGTCTGAGAAAAGGACTGGCAAAGTGGCAGGTAGTGTATGAGGAGTACCATATGGAGATAGAGGCTGTGGATGGTGCAGATTGTCAGGAGATCTTAGAGGTATTGAAGGCTCAGCAGGGGGGGGGCAGATGAATTAGAAGTAGAGAGGATCATGGATGTTGCTGGGGATGTGGCAAGCATAGAACTATAGAGTGGATGACTGTACTTCAAACAATATTTTTCATTATGAACAATATAACTAGAATTTTATCTCTAAATGTCAATAGGCTATGAGAGGTGGTGAGGCAGCAGAATATCTTTGAATGGCTGAAGGGAATGGGTGCCATCTTGTTCTTATTGTAGGATATTGAGTGTGAAGAGGACTTAAATAGTTAGGATTGGATGAGGGAATGGGGTAGTGTGGCTGTTTGGAGTGGGTGTATAGATATACTGATTAGAAAGGGCAAGAGGGACATTGGTGATATTGGACATTAGGGGAGCAGAGTAGTATGGAGAGTTTGGAGGAGGCCAGACTAGAGGTCTTTGATAGTTGGGTTATGTTATTGTCTGGCAGAAAGGGGGGAGAGAGTGGAATGGATCCAAGGGCTATGAGAGTCTAGAGCACTAGTGGAGGTAGAGATTGATTGTCTAGAGAGGGACTTTAACATGATATGTAATGGAAGGATAGACAGAACTGATGGAGATAGGGAGATGATAGACAGGAGTGGGAGTATAGAAGCCTGGAAGGAGGTTGAATGTCTGAGCTCTCTAATAGATACTGGGAGACTTTATTGGAGAAATTACAGAGTCTTTACTCACTGGATGGCAGAACTGAGCTTGAGAATTGACTGAATGTTGACTGCAAATTGCTGGAGCACTGATATTTGAGAGATATTGGAAACTATTTAGTATCTATGGTCAGATCACTGGGGTCTATTGAGAGGGGGGTGTTTTGGGGGGAGTGGAGAGGGGCCTAGATATTGATGACTGAATACTTCCTTGCTAAGCAAGGCCTCTCTGTAGGAGGCATGAGGGATAGACATAGGCTTTAGAATTCAGAGTTAGAGGACAGTAGGACTGGGGATTAGGGATCACTAGATATAATTGAAATCTGAGACACAATGGTACTGGGGGGAGGCAGAAAGAGTATAGGGTGCTCAGAGGAAGAAGTATATAAGGTGGGTCTCCCAGAGGTTGGCATGGTTATTGGCAACTTGGGCAGACCTAGCAAATAAGAGAGAGGAGGGGAACTGGCATGCACAGCAGGCCAGGCTGGGGGTAGAGGAGCTGCAGGGCATTCTGTAGCAGGAGGAGGACCTACAGATCAAGGGCATGGCCACCAGACTGTAGTGGCAGGGATTGGAGGAGAGGGAGTAGCCTACCAAGTTTTTATCATGGCTGTTGTAGATAAGAAGAGTCTAGCAGCAGTGGGAGGGGATTTTGGATAAGGATAGAGAGTTGGTTGTTGAAATACCAGAGATTCTGGACAAATTGGGCAAGCAGTAGGAGCATCTGTAGAGTGAGGAGGATGGGGGAGAGGGGGTGTTAGACATAGATAGACATCTGGAGGAATGGCACTCCAATCTGACAGCAGGCTTAGGTAAACTTGGTGCTGTGGTCCAGGGAGAGGAGATATGGTAGAGACTATACCAGAAGAGAATGAATTATAGTGGGATTTCTGGAAGAGGATGGCAGAGATTGAGCTGGCTCTGGAAGAAATGATAGTAATATGTAATAAAGTAATAGACTCCAGGACATAGATTGAAAGGCAGAGCTTGGGTCTTATGGCACTGCTGTTTAAAAATAAGAAGAGAAGAGAGGGTTGGAAAAACTGGTGGTCAATTATGCTTCTAAATATAGATTACAAGCTGGTCATGAAAATGCTAGTGGCTAGACTGCAGAGAGTGGCTCAACAGATGCTGGGAGCTGAACAGAGAGGATTTGTAGGGAATCAGCTAATCAGAGACAGAATGGCCTGAGTGCATGGTATCATTGAGGGTACTTATACTGCTGGGGTAGATGGATGACTGGTTTTCTTAGATCAGAAGAAGGCCTATGATAGAGTCTGGCGAGTGTGGTTGAAAAGAGTGCTGATGCATATTGGGGTCCCTCATAGAGTCTGGTAGGCCCTAGTCAGTCTGTTGGAGGGGAGTTAGATAGTAATTATAGTGAATGGACATAGAGAGATTTCCTTCCCTCTGAGCAGAAGAGTACTATAGGGGGATCTACTGTCACTAATTCTGTATGCATTGTCTCTGGATAGAATATAATATAAGATGAGAGAATTGGATATACTAGGGGTGAATTAGAAGGTGGGGGCCTTCACTGATGATATAGTGGTCAGGCTTGAGTCAGTTGTAGATGTTGTAGTACTGAAGAGTGCAGTAGAGTAGTATGAGGGGTACTCTGGTACCAAGCTCAACTGGCATAAGTGTGAGACCCTAGTGCTGGGAGGGGGGATAGTGGGTGGGGATGTGATTGGAACAATTGTCCCAGTGGGAGAGGCTGTTTGATATCTGGAGATCTACTTCTCAGTATATGGCTCATTGCTACTATATGAGTGGTGGGAGCAATGATTGACTAAGTGGGAAGGTACTCTCTTGGGGTGGAGTGGTCACTATATTTCTCTGATAGGAAGAGTAACAGTGATGAATGTATACTGGTTGCCTAAGCTGTGGTATCTAGGATACTACTTAGACTTTCCTATATAGGTGGTCAAGTAACTACTGAAGATGATCAGAACTTGAATATGGGCAGACTAGTAAAGTCAGATTGGCTGGGAGGTGTTGACCTGGCCAGTGGACTGAGGTAGCCTGGGTCTAGTAGATTTCCCCAAGCATCTTCACTGCTTGAGAGTATGGTGGCTGAAATGAGTGAGTAAGTTGAGGGGTAGAGAGTGGATCCCCCTCATATAGAGGGTGTGGGAAGTCTGATTCTCCCCTCATGGAACAACCAGAGATCTTTTCTCTCTAGTGGTATTGAAGAGGAGTTAGAGGATACAGTATAGGAGATTCTGGTGGGGAGTGACTGATGGGGCTCACCATATTGGTCTTAGATAGAGAAGTGATGAGAGGGAGAAGGAATGAGAACCCTGGATATAGAGGTGGGACCATCTTCTGTTGGGCAGAGTACTAGTGGATGATTTTTATTTAGAGGATAGCATAGAGTACCTTTGGGAATAAGGGAGAGACCTGTGGCCTGAGGCTTAGCAGAGGGTGGGGATCAGTGAAGAGTGAGACTAGAATGGTATATAATATTAGAGTAAGTAGGTGGCAAGATAGATCCCTCTCAGATTCTAGATAGTATGGTGGAGAGTTCTACAGTACAATGTTATGTTAAACTACTGGACAGGCCACTTGGTAGAAGGGGGTACTCAGAAGTATGAGGAATGTCTGAACATTAGGCAGGAGAGAGGGGTGGTACAGACTTCTGAATATTAGCTGGGGGAGTGTGAACTTTTGGAGAGAGATTAAGGTGTAGCTAGAAGTGCACTCACCAGGGTTAACAGTAGGAGAGAGGTGGAGTGACCTCTGGAGGAGACTGGTGGGGGGGAGTGGGAGATGAGTGACTAATATTAGAGTGAGTGTTGGTGATTTGGATCAGACTGGTAGAATACTGACTATTTGTATTTGAGGAGGACCAATAGCTACCATTGGGGGTAATAGTAGTTAGGTAAGAGTGACTGATGTCAGATATATTGAATGAGTGATAGAGGGGTGAGAGTACTGGTAGAGAGTATTAGTAATATTTGGTAGAGACAATCTGTAGGAAGAGTGGAGAGAGGATTCAAATAATAGGGGGGTTGATAATGTTTTGGAGAAATGGTGAAAGAGAGAGGGATTTTCTGAGGAGAATTGAGTGAGGTGCATATCTGTATTAGTAGTATATTATAGACAGTATAATAATAAAGTGAGAGTCTATATGACTATAAAATAAAAATAAAAAAATAAAATAAAATAAAAAAATAAAATAAAATAAAAATAAAAAAATAAAATAAAATAAAAAAATAAAATAAAATAAAAAAAAAAATATTGTTTCTAGTTATCTTGTTTATAAGAAATATAGTTTCTTAACATCTGTTTAAGGATCTGGTTCACTCACTTAGTGTATCTATTAGTTTGTAAGTAGTAGTGATCTGAATCTCAAATCTGAAACCATTTGAATCAACTTAGATTAATCCAAATCACTCCATCCAAATCATCCATCCAAATCACCCCATCCAAATTGCTCCATCTAAATCACTTAATCTGAATCACTCAATCTGAATTACTCAATCTAAATTACTCAATCTGAATCACTTAATCTGAATCCTCTAATATGAATCCTCTAATTTGAATCATTTAATCTGAATTCTCATCTGAATCCTTCAACTGAATCCTTCAACTGAATCCTTCAATCTGAATCCTCCAATCTGAATCCTCTATATGACTCATATATTGAATACATCTACATATACAATATACATATATGTAAATATATATATATATATATATACATACAAATACATATTAATAGATCAGTCTTCCACAGTTCATAGTACTGATAATGCTTTAAGTTGAACATCCCTAATAGTTCCACACCTTCTATGCAATCCTCACTCCAAAATCTAGCAATATTATACTAATATAGGAGATAATGTTATTTGTAACTATTACAGATAAAAAATTTTTAAAAAAAAAAGAAGATACACCTATGATATAACTGACACTTTGTTTGATACATATATAATACTGTTTCATCCACCCCCATAAACTATATAGCCAGAAGTTCAAAATACTTGATAGTTTAACTTCAAATATATATCAACACATAAAAGACAAGTACTCTGACAAAATCAAAAAGAACATGAAGATAAATAAAATCAATATCTAAGCTGTAGTGGATATATTTATCTAATTGCCTGATTATTTTAATACCAACAACCCCATTTAATCAAAAATATTTAGTCATACTATTTAGCAGAATTTCAAAATCAGCTCATTCGCTGGATTGTATGTACAGATCAGCCATTCACAACCATCGAGAGTGATCAATTGTATAGCATCTTTGGCCTCCTCAAGTATGATTATATTTGCCAAGTACTGATACTATTCACAAAGATATCCTAGAGGCCTATAGGAAGGAGTATGACAATCTCTGCCAGATACTTCAGGTAAAATAAATAAATAAGAGAAGTACTATAATCTTTGCAAGCTAAATTATATATATATATATTTATAAAGAGCTCACCAATTTAATCTCACATTCAATAAGTAGAATTTGGCAGACAAAATTTTATTTACAATTGACACATGGACATCCCCCAATGTAATTTCATTTCTAGATATTACCAGTTATTAGATTGACCTCAATTGGTAACTTAAATCTCTCACTCTTGACTTTATCAAACTTGCTGGCCCTCATTCTAGAGACAATATTGCAGATGCTTTTATTAGTTATATCCAGAGCTTGAGATCACAACCAAGATAAAAAAGAGGGGCTTGCTATCAGATCAGCATTTTGAAAAAGATCCTAAAATAAAACAGATTTTATTAGTTATTTATTTTTGTATAAATTTGCTGACTGAATATTTCAAGTACAGATTTTGGTCATTATGACAGATAATACCACAAACAACTCAAGTTTTAGTGGCCAGCCTCAAACAGAAAAATGTGGCCTTCAGTGCAGAAAGCTGCTATATATAATGCCAGACCCATGTACTGAACCTTACTATTCAGGACTATATTATATATATAGACAAAATATCTGAGAGAGGAGGGCCCTGAGTATAGTTTCCAAGCTATGCAAACTGGTTGTATCAGTCCAATCATCTCTACAATGATGAGATAAATTTGCTACACAGTATAGGGCAATCAGTTCAGCTCTAAAAGAGCTTATATATATTAAACATCTATATGTATTGGAACTCAACATTTGTAATGATCCAGCATATACTGGAGTTTGCTGTAGTATGCATCCTTTTCTTTAGTCAGCTAAAGCAACTTGTTTTGAATGATTGAAGAATTTTTTTTTTTTTAAAAAACAAAAAACAAAAAACAAAAAAAGCCAATAGATTCAACAGTTGCTGTCAATAAGGAAATGTGGGGTGAGGCTCTAGATGAAAGCAAGTGGGATATACTTAGGAATATTGTCAGAGTTTTGGAAGTAAGTAGTGATTGCTCTGGTCCTATACTTGTTTTATCTGCCTCCACATAATATAACATCTCACTACACATAACTACTAGTGTTACAATGATTATATAAAGGATATAGTCAAACAAATGATCCCAACAATAAGCTCTGCAATACCAATATGACCTTCTGATTGACTAGCTAGAGGATAAGCTCAAGGATAGGCTGGAGGATTGCAGTGATTTACAGTTAAGCCCAGATCAGAGAGATATCATAGAGGTTGCTCTAAGCAAGCTAAAAAAATACTACTCTAAAACAGATACTGCTGTATACTCAATCAGTATAAGTATGTTGGCATGTGGCTATTACCTCTTCCAAAATAGAGAAACCTCTACAAAAACTCACTCTCTTTCTCTGAACAGTGCTGGACCTATGCTTAAAGCTATAATACTATAAAGATCAGAGCTGGGAGCAGCACTTCATTGAGGGAACCGAGCAGACCATAATCGAAATGTACTAGAAAAACTATATACCACCATAAGGTTCTGGCTGAATTATAGACAAATATGCTAAGAGATCCATCCTGTCTCACATTTACTTCAGCAGAAAGAGGAAGAGAGAGCCATTAGTAAAAGAGCTGCCATCAATAGACAAACTCACCATTTATCTCACCAGTGACCATGTGATCCTGCTAGAGAGTATAGAGGTACTCAACTGGTGGAAGGTGAGTCATCAGGCAGGCAGTTGGTTGTATTGGGCCAATTTAATCTATCAACCTAACCACTATTCTAACCACTGCTCTACTCACTGGAGCATGCAGCTGTAGCTACATCAAATGGACTTCTCCAGCCTGTGTGGTATGACTCAAGACTACCTAGCAATTCCTGCCATCAGTACTCCCATTGAGCAGATGTTCTCAGATAGGATGAATCTTATTGCCCCTAAGAGATGTGTGCTGAATGCTGAGATAATCTGGGTATATATATATCTGAAATCTTGGTGGAGCTTGGACTGCTAAAATTTGATAGGTCCTGAGGTTTATAGATAAGTTAATTGGTCTTGTAGATTATTTAATACTTTTTCAAAAATAAAAAGGAAAAAAAAAACTTAGGAGTCAGCTTAGAGTTTGTGGCCTAAGTAGAGCAGTGGTCAGTAGGATTGGCAGTAGCAGAGAGAGTGTACAAAATTTGTGGTCCTCTGCCAGTAGCAAGGGGCAGCCCCAAGCTATCAGTGCCCAGATCAGTAGGTGGGGTCAGTGGGCAGGGTCAGTAGATACAGGGTCAGCAGAGAGAGTATGTAAAATTTGCAGCTCTCTGCCAGCAGTAAGGGGTAGCTTCAAGCTGTAAGTATTCAGGACAAAGAGGTTGGCAGAGGGGGTGGGGTAAGTGGAGGGAGTATGCAAAATTTGTAGCTCTCTACCAGTGGCAAGAAGCAGCCCCAAGCTGTCAGTACTCAGGTCATTAGGCAGGGTTGATGGGTGTAGGGTCAGCAAAGAGAGCATGCAAAATTTGCAGCCCTTTACCAGTAGTAAGGGGTAGCTCTAAGCTGTAAATAACCAGGACAAGGAAGTTGGCAGGGGGGGCAGGGTAGACAGAGGGAGTGCACAAAATTTGCAGTCCTCCACCAGCAGCATGGGGCATCCTCAAGCAGCCTGTGCCCAGACTGGGAGTCAGCAGGGTTGACAGAGAGAGTGTGCAAAATTTTCAGCCCTCTGCCAGCAGCAAAGGGGCAATCCCAAGCCACCAAGGAGTCTGAGTCTAGGTCAGAGGGTGCTTCTGGTGGTCAGAGGGTGCTTCTGGCAGTTAGAGGGTACTTCTGGCAGTTGGAGAGTACTTCTGATAGTCAAAGTCCACTACAGATTCAGGCCCCATTATCAGTTCAGGTCCCACAGACACTCTGGCCCTGTACTACAGTGCTGCATTGATGGCACTACAGAACAGAGCCAAGGGGCTAGTAGGGCCCAGCATAACAGCTAAACTAGTGCTATAGAAGAGGTGCCCAGCTGTCAGCCCAATTCTCTACAAAAGACTACCCAATATGCACAAAATAACTGCCAAACCCTCATGAAAGATTACCTAACTCTCACAAAAACTGCTCCACCCATCAGTCTCAGGTCTTGATAAGTCTATCATCTGTTGTAAGTATGATAACTATTGTGTCTGAGCTCTCCTTGAAGATGATAGTACCATGGTGGTCATGTGGTTGGAATAGAATGGCCATGTTGGCCACAAATGGGACTCCAAAACTATAGGTGAGATCATACTAGACTCTACTGCTATCCTCCCAGATTGGGCCCTTCCTTTCTGGAATATAAAATATTACTAAAGTGATGTTATTATCTGTATGTGTGAGCAGAAAAATGTTATGCCCAATGTATCCTGATGTGATACAAGTATATAGTTAGGTAAACTCTTGGCCCAGGATCTCATACTACTAGGCTGTGCTGGTGGATGCCTGCCCTTAGTCTAGCCCTGGGAGCCCTGGCTTAGAAATCTGTCAAAACAGATGGCATCTGATCAGTTCTTTTTGCATGTAGGGGGGCAGAAATCCCCTGGGCTGTAGTACTAAAAAAGTGGAGCTCCTTACCTCATATAGTATACTAAATTGTGCCAAGAATATATATATAGCTATGCCAAGATCACTACCAAGCTGGCCTGCTATATACTCTATCAATCAGCTCAAAGAACTCCAGATTATAGCTGCTATTACTGTACAGACTGTGTCATGCTCATGTGCAGTTTACTCTTCAATGACACTTCTAAAGTTTCAGTAGGGGTATAGAATCTTGTGTATTCTTGGAATTGTATCAAAAAGAGTATAATGGTGAAGAGAGTGAATATCTGAAGAGGAGGAAAAAAAAAAGGAGGAGACAAGTGCAGGGAATTTTGGAACTCTAGAACCTATCCTTCACCAGTGTTGCAGTATACTCAATTTTTATCCAAACCCCCCCTCCTTGCTTTTTTTACCCCCTCTTTCCTGCCACCCAGTATTTGATACAATTCTCATAAATCTCATTAATGTAACAGTGAAGCTTGTCACCATAGAGGTTTTTTACCATCATTGCAACCACCTCTCTATAATTACTAATAATGATATAGTTCTCTTTATTATTGGTTACTCTTGCTGACCAATAGACCTCTTGGTCAAGAATGATTAACTCTGATTCAAATGTAGACCCCCAAGCCTTAATGATGATACTAGTACTGCTCATGTTGAACATCTTGCCCTTGAATTTCTCTATTTAATCAGATGCTGGATATGGTTGAACTCAGATAACTTTGAACTCTCCTTTTCAATGGAACTGAGCCCTGATCTGAGAGACCAAGATAAGTATATAGATGGGTTGTGTGTAGGTGGGTTTCATATAGACAGGTTGTATACAGATAAGTTGTATACAGATAGGTTGCATATAGATAGGTTATATGTAGACAGATTGCATACAGACAAGTTACATGCAGACAGATTATATGTAGACAGGTTGTATGCAGATGAGTTGTGTACAGATGAGTTGTGTGAGAATGGGTTGCATGTAGATGGGTTGTGTGCAAATAGGTTGTATGTAGACAGGTTATATATGGACAGATTGTATGCAGACAGATTGCATGCAGATGGGTTGTATGTAGACAGATTGTATATGAGTATTGTGTGGGTGTTTTTAGGGGAGACTATATAAAAATGAAGTTAAATAAAACATAGAGATGGATATTTCAGAAAAAGAGTATGAGTGAGTGAGTTATATATTGATGAGTAATATGAGTTATATAAGATTGCTCATGAAGGCTTGCTTTTATTCCTTTTGAGACCTCTGCTATGTAATACATTGACTCAACAGCTCAGCCACCAAAGGCATGCCCTGTAACATCTGCTAGTCTTTCTTCATCTTGACCAGATATTATGAATAAAGTTAGCAGATCTTGCCATAGAGCTGTGAATCCTAAGAAAAGTACAAGATAAATTGAGTTATACTGGGGGAAATTAAAAAAGTAAACATAAGTAAACAAGTAGCAGCAGAATGAGTGACCTACATCTACTATCAGCTGCTTCAAAAAGGCTACCACATATATAGCTATGAGGTCTGTGAATTCTGAGGTCCAAAGGGCCACTATAAGTTGTTGCTAGAATTCTCTCTCATCCCCACCATTGCTACCACCATCACTATCACCACTACTATCATTACTGCTATCACTCCTTTGGCTCTTGATGAGCAGCTTGTGTGCTGCCCATATGAGAAAGAATCTAACATTGTCAGCAGAGAGTACATTTCTACCTCAAATACTCTCTCTTTTGATGATTATTATAAGATAAAAAAAATGAATAGACTGGACTAATATATAATTAAGGGCTGCTGTTTTGTTTGCTCATAATGTAGCAGGAAAGAAAAATAATAAAGAAAAAGAACAAAGAAAGAACAAAAGAAGAGAGGGAACAAAAGAAAGGATGATGTCACCAAAGTGTAGCAGGAAAAAAAATAGAGTGAAAAATGAACAAAAGAAAGAGTAATGTCACCAAAGATTTCATATGATTAATCTAAATAGTTCAATCCAGATCAGATCATGAGACCAATTCAAGTTGATTCAAATCTATCATATGAAAAATCTGAATCAAATCTCATCCAGATCAATTCCATCTATTTGGAGCACTAGTGAGTAGTATGCTGTACTTAGAGCTTGTTGTGCTCTAAGTATCTTGAACAATACACTAGGAAAAAAAACTTCAGTTCACATTTACTAGTTCATATTTATAGCTATTCAGATTCATATTATTTAATATAGTTTGAGTTTATAGCTATTTAGTTCATATTACTATATTTTTCTATCCATATACTTGCTATTTAATTCATATAGCTATATTTTCAAGAAAACAAATCTGTTAGCATCTATTAGTTCATGTCTGCAATTATTTGAATTTATATTATAAAATTATAGTTTGTATATTATACTTTCTATTCATATTCTTTGCAATTTAGTTTACAAAATATACAGAAATTTGAGACTTCATTCAGAACTGGTAAGTACAGCTATCTAGATAAGAAAAATAATAAACAAATATTATTTATTATCAGGATGGATCTGTAACTCAACCATTCTGATTTTATGAATGATATTCTTAATACTATCAATAAAATTCAGGTATTTATTACTATATAGATAAGATGAAAAGAAATATAAATTACAGTCAATAAAGGATTACTTTATATAAACAAAACAGGAATAATACCATCATCACCTCTAGTTAGCAATAAAGAGTTCTCTGATAATAGAGAATAAATCTTTATGAAACAAAAAGTCACTGTTAGCATAAGTCAAACAGACTAACAAAGTTAACAAAATACTTAAACAAATTGATGCCACTCTTAGATGAGCTCAAGATGCAGTTTCTGGACAAAACTCAGAATCAATAAACTCAATCAAAATATACTCTAAATTGTATAAATATACTACTAATACTACCTCTAAGGATACTATTTTGGAAAATCATCTATTTGGTAAAAAATTATGATATGATGAATAAATTCAGTACAATAAGACTGAGAAAGAATAAGAAATAATAATTGCCCATCTGGTCAAAAAAGTACTATCTTATCTTACTGGAAGAGAAGAAGACCAAAAGGGAAATAATATAGTTAAAGAAGTATATCAGATTTATAATATAACTTCTCACCTAATGCTGAACCAGATCTGCTATCTACAAGGAGTAAGTAAATGAGATTTAACTTGAATACAAAAAGATGAGATATATTTACTATAAAATATATTCATAATGAATCTCTGAACTATACTATAAATACTACTATACTATTAATACTATGAATAATGAATACTACAAATATTATATACAAAAATCTCAATTTATATCAATAAAGATTTAGTTTTAATAATCTATAGACTCTTATATTATATACAATTTATTATTGAATATATACTCCTAATACTACTATATACTTCTTGAATAAAAACTGATTATAATTACAAGTAATATTAAGTTTATATAACTGTATTTTTGGTCTATATATTTGGCTATTTAGTTTAACTATATATTTATAAATAAAATATATATTTAAAAATTTTCTCTCATGATATACAATCTGTATACTTATTTACTAAATATAAATGAAAAAGAATATACATTCAATCTACTCATTAAGTTCTTTCTTACTAAATTACATTTCTTAAATAAGAGTTACATATATACTATATAAATAAAGGTATCTACAGATATAATATTGAACTATCCAGTCTATATAGTAATAGCTATTCTTATCTTACAATTATAAGAGATCATATTTTTAGCACTAGAATTCTCAATATCTACTATATTATACTACTCTAAGTATATAAGTTAATAGACTTAGTAATCTTACTCAATTTTGTACTTATGCAAAAAGATATTTATCTATATCTTATCTTATCTCAAACTACTTGTCTGTGAGATCATATAATACTATCCAGTCATATCATAGACTTCTGTAGAACTGTTGCTTATAGTAAACAAGTTGGCAAAATATAGCTGAATCTAATTTTGTATCTACAAATAGGTCATGAACTCTAATTGATAAAGTAGTAAAGATATTAATCTATAAAGATTAAGAAGAGATATTAAAAATATCATAAAAAAAGTTTCCAGACTAGCTTAGCATAAATAACTTACTGTTAGATTTGAAAGTTTGTAAAGATTCTTTTTATTTACTCAATAACAATATCTATTTTCAGATACAAACTGGAGGTCATACAAAAATATCTGAGTAGTAAGTTTGAGTTTATATAGTCTAAATAATTTTGAAACTTCATTGATATAGAGTGCACCTTCAGGGATATTAGTACTCAGATATTAGTATTTCTCAGTTATTAGTGAGCTTGAGATATCTACAAACTTGCTGATTATAACATAATCAAGCTTGTTCTTAAGTGCTGTTTGGTGCTCTACAAACTTGATAACTTGGAGAAGAGGATTATATTTATTTGTTCATCAATATGATATCTTAACTTCTACATAATATTGATATTTAGTTATCTTTATATCAGTATTATCCAGTATATTAAATGTTCAAGTTATCTTAGAAATATGCTATGAAGAGTAGAGTTTTTCAAAATTTAGTAAACTTAGTAAGATCTCTGCAAACTATTCTTCTAGTTTGTTAAATTGAGATAATAGTATATTTTAATCTGTAAGTATTTTTTCAGTCTGGCCTAGTGATGAGATATAGAAGTACTACTCAATAAATATTATGAGATATTTGACAATACTAAGTAATTTGAAAATCTCTCTCATATATGAGAGAAATATCTTTTAAGAGAATTTTTTTTTAGTTAAAGAGTTCACAAACTGTTCATAAGCTTACTATAATATATATAATATTCATATATATATATTAGTTATTGATATTCAGCTATAGTTATTTACCTAAGATTTGAAATTTTAGTAGAGAATTTTTTGAGCTCAAGATATTAAAGAACAAGCTAAATATAGAGATCTAGCTCCAGTATAGTAGGTTTTCTATTGTAACGTGCTAGCTCAATGGAGGCAAATTATAAGGTTGGGGGTTGGTATAGTTTGGCTTGAGCCCCCAGTTACTTTGTCAAAAAGCAACAAAATATTCTAAGATTTCCTAAGGTCTTGGGTGTTTAGTAGTATAATAGTCAATCTGGATATCTGCGAGCGGTTTCCTTATTGGGACAGTTCTCTGAGTGTAGCAGCAATTTGTGTGTGAATGGACTTCCTTCTCGGGTCAACTGGGAATAGCACAATTTTATATAGTGAGACAATTTCCGAAAGTATGCGATTTCTGGGTGACGATCTTGTGTAGCGCGATGATCTGGCAATTTAGCGGTTCTCCTTATGCGGGACGTTCTGGTAATTTGATGGATAACTCAATTTGGCTCACTGGGAATTGTAGGGTGTGGATTCTTCTGTAATAGGTTCACTGGGAATAATGAATAACTTGGATATCACAGGTTCGGCTTCGACTGGGAATACTATTCAGATGATGCGGATTCTTCCTGAATTGGCGGGCTTCCGGGAATGCAGTGGAAGGGCAAAAGTCTTCAGGCTTATCTGGTAAGTGAACCAAAACGTAGTGGACTTCTCTTGAAAATGGACTCGTTCTTTGTATCGGAAAGTGGACCAGAGTGGGAAAGGGGCAAAGCTCACAATCTCCTAGTAGTGGCTGTAGAGCAGGCGTTTCTCCTAAGTGTTGCAATCCAATTCCTTTAGGATCAAGTGGCTTTTGGCAGGCATATCTCTCGAAGTGTAGTAGGCAGACTTGTTTTTTGCTTTGTATTTCGGAACTGAGGTTTATTCACTCTTATCTCTGGGGTAATTTATACAAGTTGGTTGCTATCTGGTTACTATGTGGCTAACTATAGATCTGCTACTTATGGCAGGTGTACAGAGTCTGTATGGTGTACAGGACCTGTATAGTGTACAGAGTCTGTATAGTGTACAGAGTCTGTACAGGTAAACAGACCCTTTCTGGTATCTCTGGCTATTTATACAGTTTTCCGCAGCAATGGTTGCTGGTTACTATGCTGTGTGTTTGTGTCATCTTGCCTAATTGTTCATGTCATCTGGTTAAGATATAATTCAGGGAATACATTTTGGTTTGTCACATTAGCCCCCACTGAAGGGTAGTCTGTCTCAGACTATTCTTCAGTCATCATCCCAATAAGCATAGGCTGCTTCTGCATCTATACCTATTCCATCATCTTCATTGTCTATACTGGGGTTACTCCATTCTAGGGGCTCTTCTTCTTTTTCAGGGAGTAGGATTTCAACAGAGTTGATGATGCTCAAATAGGTAACAGGGTTCATTCCTTGAATATCATTCAGAGAGAATTGTGTCTATGTCAGGGCTGTGACATTTCGTTTGTAAATGGTGTATAGCCTGTCTGCAGCAGTAGTGTCTCTTCTGGTCAGACCTGTGGTATTCCTGATGTAGGTCTGTTCTGGGGCTGGGAGATTCTGCAATTGTTCACCAATTGCATAATAGGCCTGTAGTTGGTGGACTTGTAGTAGGCATCTGGCCAGGGTGAGATTTTCTTGATGAGCTTGGATCCTTTGAAGGGGGCTTCTATTGGCTTGGCCGAATTGGGGTAGAGGGACTGGTAGGGCTTGGAAGGAGCTGAGGACCAATGTCTGGAGGTGCTGATCAATCCTTTGGCTCATCTTGTTCCTTCAGTTAGTTCAGAGACTTCCTGTAACTGTGGGGTCTTGACCTTCATGAAGACTGCTTGGGCAATCTTCTGTCCTCTAATGATTCGGTGCCATTCTGCACTACTGTTATGTAGGATAACCTTGATTTTGCCTATATATCTGTAAGCGCACAACCTCCAAGCCACAGAAATCACACATCACCCTCTTAACAAGCCACCGAAATCACACGCGACCTCTGAACAAATCTGGAAATCAGCTGCATGATCA
>RBNI01001115.1:0-24282 GCA_003990745.1 Jimgerdemannia flammicorona | reverse complement strand
ATTCGGATATTGCCGGGGGGGTGGAGAGGGGAGGGGGGAGGGGAGAGGGGAGGGGAGAGAAGGGGGGTGAGAAGCGCGGAACAAGAACCAAAGTGTGTGGCGAGAATGGCAAATGGATCAGGCATCAAAAGATATTTGTGGAAAGGATGGAGGGGATGCATGAATGCCAGAGGCACAAATGAAGAAAAACCCCAGTTCCAAGAGTGGCAAACTTTTTTCTGCGTTTTACTGTTTTTACATCGGCTGATACCAGTTCTGGCCCTGGCCCGCATTGGGATCCTTCGCCCGGTAGCCCATGCTATAACCGCTCCCAGATACAGGTTGGCCGGCCGCCTTGGCTTGACTACGGAGCCTAACAGCGAAATATGCACGGAATAGTCAGACACTGACATCTAGCGCACACGACACACAAACGCAAGGAAACAGCATCCCTTCACTTTTCAATACCACGGACGAGTTCACATGAGAAAAGGACACTCACAATCGATCAGAACCTAGGGATCCACGAGTTTCAGCAGAACCGGTAGCATTAGCATCAGCGCCCATGACAATTTTTCGTCTCGGTACCGAAGTAACTCGCGAGGCGGAAGCAGCGGAAGCAGAAGAGCCGTTGACATTACCAGCAGCGACTCCACCGACCGGGGATGAAGTGGCACGGGTGGAGGACCCGATGGGAGCGCCGACGCCGGACTGGTGCATGGGCTTGACAGTGCGACGGAGTGACGAGGTTGTGGTTTGGTCCGTGGGCGCGTTGGTGGCGTTGGCCTGCCGGGAGGAAGACATGATCCCGCGCTTGTCCTTCCGCCCATCGTCCTCGGCGGCTCCACTCGGTCCGGCGTCATCCCCAACGTCGGCCATACCATCCGCCATCGGCATCGAACCGTGGGTCTTGGCATCTTTTTCCTGCTGAGAGAGAGAAAACGTGACGTGCGGGTTTACGAAGATGGTGAAGGAATCGAATCGCAAGGGTTGAGACAATACGTTTGGTGAGATGTGCTTGGACATCGTTCATCAACCATTAGGGATCGAGCGTGATGCGCGCGGGATGCAACGGGGAAGGCGAACAGTGCTAGGGCTAGGAGGGAAGGAACGAGGGGGAGGAAGACTGGAAAGATAAGAGAAAACACATACCAGTTTGAAAATGGTCCAGTCGAAAACGTAGTCATACTGGAATCCCTCACGAACGAATAGGTCGCGGAAGAGTTTGCGAAGGTAGCTGTAGTCGGGCTTGTCGTCGAAGCGTAGCGAGCGGGTGTAGTTGAGATAGATGGCGAATTCGTTGGGGAAGCCGCGACACAGCAGCTCCGTCGGGGTAGTCATCTTTTTTTCCATGATGCGGTCGTACTTCTGCTTCTTGGTCGCCGCTTTCAGTCCTTGCCAAGGAAGCGAGCCGCGGCAGAAGTACATGAGCACATAGCCGAGGGATTCCAAATCATCACGACGAGATTGCTCTGCAAAGTACGAAAAGGCGCAAAAATGTGAGCTTTCATACACTACACTACACATACAATTTCAAAAAGATCTCCGTAAGCGAAACAAACCTCCTTTCCCCTTCTTCCCTCCTCCCGCCTATGGTTATTGTCCCACAGGCTATTACCCAAATGAAATACCAAGATGCACAAAGAACTACTCACCGACGCCCAAATGGGTGTTGATGGAGGCGTAACGAGCGGTGCCGGTCAAGTTCTTGTTCTCGCGGTACGGGATGTGCAGGTGGGTCTTGGGATCGCGGTATTTCTTGGCGAGACCAAAATCGATAACGTTGACCTGGTTACCGCGTTTGCCGATGCCCATGAGGAAGTTGTCGGGCTTAATGTCGCGATGAATGAAGTTCTTCGAATGGATGTACTCAATACGTGAGATCTGTGTTTTGTTGATGGAATGGTTGAAGGTATAAGAATATATTGGGTTTTAAACATTGCTGCATGGTGTGTGTAAGACCGAAAAAGAACAATTTTATCCACAACGAAAACGCGAAGCTATATATATACATGTGACATTCTCGTTGCAGCAAAAGTCAAATCAAGCTCTCTGTCGCATTCTTTTGAAACCATCCGCGTTCACTCCCAAAATTAGATACAGCAACCAACTCACCAGCTGATCCGCCAGAAGCAACACAGTCTTCAGGGTGAACTTGCGGTTGCAGAAATTGAACAGGTCCTCGAGTGAGGGTCCCAAAAGGTCAATAACCATCGCATTGTAGTCGCACTCGGTCCCGTACCAGCGTACGAAGGGGATACCAACACCACCCGCGAGGGTCTTGTACACCTTGGCCTCGTACTCGAGCTGAGGGTGCTTCGCCTTCACGGACTCCAGCTTGATGGCCACCTCCTCGCCGTTGATGATGTTTGTGCCTGCACGGGTGGACGATCAAGACCAGAAATGTAATTGGCGGGAAGAGAGAAATGGGATAAGAACGGTTAGATATTTGGTTTATCAAGCCATGGTGTGAAGGCACAACGGCGATGCATCCAGAACACCAATGTGCCATGTTTGTGTACCGATTATAGTCGCAACAGTCAACTCCACGAGACTACCAGATGTTGGGGTAATCGAAAGGCCCTTCCCCGCCTTCCCTTCACTCTCTTTTCCCTTCCTCTTCCGCTCCTTCCCCCACACCGACATTCCATTCGAAGGAGAGATTGCTACCCGGGTATCATAATTTGCCGTAATCCAGTAGGCGACTGAAGGACTGACAAGATCTTCCACAACGTCTTGCCTGCCTCCCGTATATACCAAAACCTCTGCTGCCCAAAAAATCCTCGGCAGTGAATGTTGCTTAATCGCACGTATCAACGCTCCACGCGCACCAACGGCCAAGAAAAGCATATAGAAATCGGAAGACTATGTCGGGTTCATGTTGTCGTCAACGCGTAAAAAATTGTCGCAGTTGATTGCCGCGCCGGGCCTGCCGCAGCAAATAAACGCCAGGTCCCTACTCATCCGCCAAGCATTGCTAGCCGATTCGATGAAGAGACGGTGCGAAAAAAAAAAAAAGATCCGCTTTACCCGGATATAGGCCTGGTACTTACCAAGATAAATGTCACCGAAGGAACCGGAGCCGATCTTCCTCCCGATTCTGTATTTGTTACCCACTCGCAGGTCCATCGTGGACATGATTGTTCTTGGTTTTGCGGGGTGGAGAGAGTGGTGGTGGTGTTGTTGTTTTTGGGAACGGGTTATTCAACTAAAGAAAGGCTTGCTATCGTTGAGTGTAATGACGATGGTGGTAGGTTGAAGATTGATGTAAATGGTGTGTGTATGACTGGATCGTACAGCGATGAAAGACGAGGGTTTTGGATCGGAGTTGTATGTGAGGGAGTGTCTCAATTTGGTGGTGACAGGAGCGTCGGTTCAGGATAGATGGGTGCCGTTGAGCAGAGACAAAGGAGGGAGTAAGGGACTTTTTTGACCGAGGTTGGGCTGAGAGCGTGGGTTTTAAGGTTCAGGGAGTTTCAACGGGGGGGTGGGGGAGGAGGGGTGCACGCTTTTTGTGGGGACGAGTAGCAATATTTATAGGGCTAGGTCAAGGGAATGTGCGTGCGTGGGGTAGGGTGCAGCGGAAAGTGTGTGAGGGAAAGGGGTGGGGGGGTAGGCAGGGCGGGAGCGGCACGCAAGGCAATGGGAAAATGGAAGTAAGGCTACGTCTCTCCCCCGCCCTGCCTTTTCGAGCCACATGCTATGCTGACGGGGCCGCTGTGCAATCAACGCCGGTTGGCTGTCTGGGCCCCAAATCATTCACCGCACGCCCACGACGGATGATCAAATTCTGCACAAATACCCCGTCCTATCATGTCGCCCCACTGCACGGTGCGCCTCCTGCTGACGCCAAGGCGTGCCATCCGAGTTCCCTTTGGGCAGGACAAGGCACCTGCCGGCAACTTTGGCCAAGAACTACATATTCGTTGTCCGCTGGACGGGTTCATTTGACACATCATTCAGAGCATATATGAGTTTAAAATCGTACGTTCTTCCTGTTTTTTTTAGTCATACTAAGCCACCAGAGGTAAGATTTTAAAAGTGGCCACCTCACCCCCCTACCCCATGACCAGCTAGCGTCACGTGTGCTACTGTCAGCCCAGCCGTCTTGTCCTATGTCCAACGCGACGCGACCAGCTTCGAATATTTTATTTACGCGAACTTCAAACTATGCCTTCCACGACAAAACGCCATCGTCAGATAGTCGATGAGAGCGACGATGAGGATCCCCCGCAACACAAGCCACGGAGACCCTCCACAGAGGTGAGCTTCGTTCGCTCAAAGGGAAATTATGTCGACATTGCCTTAAATATTAGAAGTGGATGGATCTCGGCCACCCCTCACAAATGTTAAAATGCAAACGAAGATACTTTCTACTCTCTATCTATATATTGTGTGTGTGTGTACGCCACGTCCCATGCGACAAAACATTCAATCAAAACCGTTTCCAAACTGAATCAATGTGTCTGTTGTTCCAAACTATATATAACAACAACCCCAGTCTACACGCTCAAAGCGCGTACGCTACAGAGGCAATGATAACGACGCCGAGGCCGATCACGATGTTGACGGCGACTTCAAAATGCTCGAGGAAGAGGACGAAGTGTCGGACGAGTTCGAGATGCAGGATGATGACGACGAAGGAGGCATGATGCAGCAGGAAGCGGAGCCGCGAAGGCAGAAGCGCCGAGGTTATGGGGTACGTTCGTTCGTTGAATACCTACTTATATATTCATTGCTACTTATTTGTACATTCATATTGATTTGGATTTTTTTTTTTTAAAAAAAAACGGTGTGCCTTGTTTTTACCAATGGTAGGAGGCTGCCGAGTCCGGTGTGATTGAGAGGATCGAGCTCACCAATTTCATGTGCCACAAGTATCTCAAGGTTCCGTTCGGGCCCAAGCTGAACTTCGTCATCGGGCATAACGGAAGTGAGTTCACTTTTGCGTTCTTATTTTGGCTCACCGTCATTGTGCTCCTTGAAGTGAGCCATAACAAAGCGAGTTGAACACATGCCAATTCTACTCCCTGCTTCCGCATCTTTGCAAATCATCAAGGTGGTAAGAGCGCCATTCTTACTGGCATCACGGTGGCCCTTGGTGCAAAAGCGACCGTGACGAACCGCGCCTCGAACCTCAAATCGTTGATTCGTGAAGGGGCCAGGTACGTCGAATCTCTCTCTTTGCAGTCACACAATCATTGTCTATAATTCATTTCCCTATCTCTCGCAACTTCCCCAGCGCCGGCCAGGTCTGCCTGACGCTCCGGAACGGCGGCCCGGACGCATACCGCGCCGAAGTCTACGGCCACTTAATCACTATCGAACGGCGCATCACAAAGGAGGGCAGCAACGGGTACAAGATCAAATCGGCCAACGGGACGACCATCTCGACCAAGCGCGAGGACCTGACCGCCATCTGTGACCACATGGGCATCCAGGTCGACAACCCGCTTACCGTGCTAAGCCAGGACACCGCGCGCCAGTTTTTATCCTCGTCGACGGCGGAGGAGAAGTTTAAGGTATGGTTTTAGTGTTCGGTTAAGGATCTTCACTTTGTCGTATTCGTTACCCTACGGCGAATTGGATAGTAAATGATGTCGTGTCATTCCACAGTTTTTTATGAAAGGCACACAGCTCACGCAGCTCTGCGAGGATTACGAGATCATCCGGGAGAGCATTGCCACAACAAAAGCAATTATTACGCGTAAGAAGACGGTATGGATTTTTTTGATTGTCCTGAAACTCCCCCCCCCGCCCTCAATTCACTCGTTCTTTTCTGGGTTCCCCATCTCACCTTTACTCTATTTAATATCTCAATGACATCGATATACTCATAGATGTTGCCGGAACTCGAACGCGAGGCCAGGGAAGCTCGGACAAAATTAAAGGACATGCAAGAGGCACACCAGCTCAATAAAAGGTTGGAGGATCTTAAGAAAGAGTGTTGCTGGGCGCAGATAAAGATGAAAGAGGAGGTAGGTCATCAGGCTTCAAGTTTTTTTCCCATTTTTTTTTTTTTTTGAGGTTGATGTTGAACAATTTGTCTTCACACAGGAGGTGGAGAAAGCCGAACAAAATAAGCTGAAGGCGCAGAATAAGGTTCGCGAAATCGATGCCAAATTGGCTGAAGAGAGGGTGAGTTAGCTTTAATTACAGTCATTTCGCCTATTTGAGCCATGGATTTATAAGCAGTCATGGGCGATTGCCAACATGCTGACTATATCAAAGCCGATGACTTTGGAAAAAAAAAAAAAAAAAATCATGTGCGTTTATTGATTGAAGTACCGTCAATTTTGTTTAAAAAGCAAAAATTGGAAGATGTCAAGCAGGAAATTACGGGACTCGAAAACCAACTCCCTGCGCAAGCAGCAGCTGCGAGACCGATTCAGGATGAGAAAAGACAGTTGTTGGAGGGGATGAAAGAAAGGAGAAGGCAGTTAACAGAATATAATGTGGGTACACATCGAGCATATATTTTTGGGGCACCATTAATGCGGACTGTCGATAGAGCCCTGAGGACATACATTAACGCGTCCAATTTTTCCACCGCAGAACGAACGGAAAGACATGGACGAGAACATCCGGAATTTGCGCACAGCCGTCAGGCAGATACGGCAGAGGATCGAGGAGGAGACGCGCAAACTTGAGGCCTCCGGGCGCCGGAAACGCGACGCGGTCCTTGCCCAGGTCGCCGAGCTCAAGGTCGAGATAGACGCAGCGCGAGGTGAGGCCGAGCAGACGCGTGCGGAGCTGAAGGAGAATGCTGCGGAGTTGGAGCAGGTCGCCCAGTTGGAGCGCGAGACGCGTCAAAAGGTTGACAAGACCCGCAACGACATCGGGGAAGCAGAGACCACGATACGGGATCTGCGAGGACAGCAGGAGGATCGCGTGCGGGCGTTTGGGAATCAGATGCCCGATATTTTACGGGATATTGCTCAGGAGAGGGGTTTTCGCGTCCGTCCCGTTGGGCCAATTGGGATGTACGTTCGTGTGACTCGTCCGGAATGGATTCCAGTCTTAGAGGCTGTCATTGGCAACTCGCTCAACAATTTTGTGTGCGAGAATCATGATGACGCGAAATTGCTGATGAACATTCTCAGTCGCCGTAACTGGTGAGTCTACTCGTTTCGGAAGACGATGGCGATTAAATTTAGAAATTACAATGGCAGGGGAGACGCGTTTCGTTTTGCTATGGGACCTCGAGTCGTGCCCTCAATATTGAAATCTAATACCTCTCTACCCCAAATCAGTAAACATATCAATGTTTCAATTTTCAAACGTGATTTGTTTGACTTCTCGTCGGGCCAACCTGATCGGAAGTTTATGGCGATGTTGGATGTTTTGGAGGTATGATCATTCTCTATACTTGCCTAGGCGTTGCTGGTTAGCCCCTTGTATCGTTTCTTGAGTCGCCCAATATGATACATTACGTCATATAAATCCCGTTCACTCGACTTTTAGTTCGACGACGAATGGGTGAAACGTGTCATGGTGGTAAACAACAGCATTGAGTCCATCATCTTGGTCGACAGACGCACGGACGGCGATGCAATAATGTACACCAATCCTCGAAACGTAACGCGTTGTTTCAGTAAGGATTTGTACCAACTTGGTATGAGATCGGCAGGCATGAGGACCCAGACTGTACGCGAATACAGGGGAAGGCCTCGATTTACCAGAGATGTCGAGCCACAAATCCTGTGAGTTATGCATGATAAAACGGAGAAGGCGCAAATTCTTCCCTCTCTTTCGATGTCATGTGACCGGTGTTTAACTTCACTCACTCTTCAAACTTACATGGCCTCTTCACAATAATCGTCAGGGAGACTCAACGGACACTTCAGGAACTGCAGAACACCTTGCAACAGCATCAGATGCAGGTGCAGGATCATATTAGGCGCTCGCAGGCTCTTCAAAGACAAAAGAGCATTCTCAAAGTATGATCATATTACTTTTCCTTGCAGGGAAATTCATCAAAATAGGCGTGTTTTTCG
The DNA here is from genome assembly GCA_003990745.1 of Jimgerdemannia flammicorona. Taxonomy (NCBI): domain Eukaryota; kingdom Fungi; phylum Mucoromycota; class Endogonomycetes; order Endogonales; family Endogonaceae; genus Jimgerdemannia; species Jimgerdemannia flammicorona. The sequence goes on along the minus strand of RBNI01001115.1, from coordinate 16,306 downwards.
GCACTCCACCGCGATGGTAGATTGTTGGCGTCACTTAACGTGTGTTTCTTTCTTGTGGTTCTGTATACATAGAATAACCTTCAAACCTTTGAGAACACGATACGTAATGGAGTTAACCGCGTCGACCAATTACAAGAACAGTTGCAACAGGATGAGCCTGCCAACATACAAGCGTTGGAAGAAGACAAGCAAGTAAGAATCACGTAATCCACGAGAATCGCCAATCGTGGGGCTACATTTCTACATTTGACCTCTTGGTAGCTAATCACATTCGAAAATACATATGTCTTAAACACAGGAAACGGAACGTCAGATAGCAATGATTTTGAATCAGTTACAGGTGTCAGACAACCATCGTGAAACATTGCAAGCTGAGTGTAGGCAAGTGGAGGCTCACGTGGCGGAGCTGAATAAGCGGCTGGATAATATAAATATCAGAAGTCAAGAAATCAAGGTAAGTAGCATCGAATATATCCAAAATCCGTTAATCACGTGGTTATATCTGACTGACATTAACGTTCTCAATAGGCCGAGGTTGAGGACAAATTCAAGGAGAAAATGGAAGCACAGAACAAGGTCTCGCACTGGGAGCGTAGGCATGCTGAGCAGAACGAGCGCATCCGAAATCTACAAAACACTTACGATGAGGTGACGAATGAGTTGCAGGCAAGTTTTGCACATATGTATCCTCATTCTTGTGCAATACCAATTGCAAAGTTTGCAATGGTCGGAGATATTGGTATTGTCAGTTTTGATGATTGATTGCGCGTGCTGTCTTTAAACCAGGATTGGATGGCCAAAGCGATCGACTATTGTCCTGAGCGGGTGGAAGTGACAAAACCGTTGGAGCAGCTTGAACGAGATATTACAAGCCTTAAAGTAAGACTCAGGGAGAGTGAGAGAGAGTAAGCATGTTTTCATATGGAACACTTACCTATGTGCCTGTTTTGGTTTGGCTTTATCTTGCGTGCTCTATATTCCGTTGTGCTATTCGCTGACGATTATCTGGCGTAATCTTCTTTCAGGAGTGGAGCCGATTTGGAAACAGTCTCGGTTAATGCCAAAAACAAAGTGAAAGCATACAAGGTTGCGATGAACGACTTAGAGGTCATGGACAACTTTGTCAAGGTTTGCATAACTAACTGCTGATGCGCCTAATTATATTCTTACCAGTGCCATTGATATTCACCCCCGATTTCGGACGTCATAGACCCTGTGCCTTACACTCTACGTTTACTTCTCTTTGAAAACTATCCAAATATACACACTCAATATGACCAGCGCCTCAACGCATCTCTGAACAAACGGGTGACGAGATTAGAGTATTACAAATCGTTTATTGCGACGCGCATATCGTACATTTTCATGTATTATCTCTCCACGCGGAATTTCCGTGGCGACGTGAGAGTTAATTATAAATTCGGCAAGCTGAAGCTTAAGGTGAGATTATTCTTCAAGGTTTCCTGGCAAAAGTTGGTGTCAGCAAGCCGATATTACAAGAACTCTTGGTGGTTGCTGATTCCACTTGTATGTACGTTAATCCTGGGGGATTGCAGGTTGCTTCGGGTGACGCTGAGCAAAAAAGAGTCACCCGCGACAAAGATCCAAGATCCCTCTCCGGCGGAGAAAAATCGTTTTCGACGCTCTGCTTACTCTTAGCGATATGGGATGGGGTCGCTTGTCCGATTCGATGGTTCGTATTTTTCAATATTTCTTGGGTTGACATATGAAGGTGCGACACCCCTGACCAAATATCCGACACGTCTCTTTAAATTCAGTTTGGACGAGTTTGACGTCTTCATGGATGCCGTCAATCGCCGAATCAGTATGGGAATGATGGTACGAGATTTACTTTATTTGGCTTTTTGACCGTTACAACGAAGTCCCACTGACACCACTGACCATTAAACTCACAGATCCAGACTGCTCAAGAGTCAACGGCTGTCCAATATATCCTGATCACCCCTCAGGACGCCAGTGGTTTGACGCCAAGCCAGGACGTGCGCATTCACCGTTTGGCTGATCCGGAAAGAAATCAAGCTACGCTTGATGCGTAGTGCCATGTGATAGTTACCGTGTAATATAAAAGAAACCCGTGTTTTGGATCACGCACGAGATTGCCTATTTTTTCTGTTCTATCTCAATATAATCATTCTTTAGCTTCCTGTGTATGCTTGACGTACAGAGTTGAGGGTGGTATTCTTAATTATAAATTATAAACTTTGAACATGCTTTCATGTTGAGATTGATAATAAACTGCTCTTAAAAGCCATCATTGTCCTCACTCTATAGACGTTCAGCTCTCAACATTAAGAGCTTCGGTATAGAGAATATGAGTAAAATAAATATATCTTAGATTATAGAATTTTATTATTCTTTAGATATATCAGTAATGAGAAAATTTTAAACTGTTTAAATGTGAATATTTATATCTTTGTATATAGTTCCGTTTATACCGCCTTATATAGCATAGCTTTATTTAACTTAGATTCATGGGAAGGTTGAAAAATAAGTCCAACTAAATCATACATATTTACATGGTCTCCTACGTAATATAGAGCGCGTAATGCGTACACTAGGCAATCGCAACTTGTAATCCTCCACATTATCTTATTGTGTAATGCTACTAGATCATGAAGTTTGAATGGCAAGAATTCACATTTGCATTCGCCCAGTCACCCTGGCGATCTTACGGAGAAATGCTTGTGTTAAAAGAGATTTCTGGCTACCTAGGTGTCACAATGGATTGGTCTTGAAAAGAAAGAAACCACAATCCGCACATATGTGCAAACTTCAACGAAAAAGGATTCTTTTGGCTATATAACGATGAGATAATTGGAAATAAAACTAATCATGTGCAAGAGGAATATGCCAAACGCCGCTGCTAGGGGCCAAGAGGATGAAGACTGAAATTGGCGAACCGCGATATTAGAGTTCTTTCTCGATGATCACCGGTGCCTCTTTTTTTACGCAGAGAAAGCGGGTCGCGGAGGTAGAGCATGCGGATTTCCATTGCGGCAGGTCATCTACGATCGCAGATGTTTGCCATGAACCGTTAATTTCTTTTTTTGCGCGAAGAAAGCGGGATGGGCGGCACGCTACTTTTCATGGGTCATCGGCCATCATAGGAAAAGAAAGACCTACCCTGAGCATTGCGATCTCTGTGACTGCTTCAGAGTAAGATCGGCGATGGCGTACCAAGCCATTGATAAAAGGGAATTACAACCATTGTCCACAAACATGGCCACCTCTAGCTCCACAAAAATCTTCATCCTTCGGTTGTTGAACGTACTCGCAACTGCCACCATTCTCATCATAAATGGTCTGGCCCAATTTAGTGAAGAATATGAAACAGATCTCTGATGAATATCTTACATTTACAACTTATTAGAAATGAGCATTGGAAATATATAAGTACAACTGTGCAAAGTATAGATTTTATCTAACTGAAAAAATTAGTAGAAATAAATATCAGAAATATATAAGCATAACTTTTCAAAAGACTATAAAGTATAAATTCTAATTTAAAAAAGTAAAATAAAATATTAAATTAAGTAATGAGATATTGAAAATGAGTATCAGAAATATATGAACCAACCATCAAAAAGACTGCAAAAAGATCTATAGTAGAGATTTTATATAATTTAAAAAAGTGAGATAAAATATTAGAATAAATAGTAAGATAAAATATTAGAAATAAGTAAGATAAAATTAAGCTTAAAAATGAGTAATCAGAAATAAGCAGTGAGGCAGAAATAAGTAATATGGTGAGGTGTTGAAAAAGAATAAGTGATAAGATATTAGAATGAGCAGTAAGAATTAAAAAATAAGTAATTAGAATTAAACATTAGAACATAAAACCATTCTCTAAAAAAATCTAAAGTAGAGATTTTACCTTACTAATAGAATGAACAAGATATATAGTAAGGTTACAATAAGTCATTAGAATGAGCAGCAGTCTGTTTGGATGGACTTATACATAAGTCACAAATTCTCTTAATCAATCAGTATATATCTTATTTTCTTTTATTCACAGATTTACAGCCCCCCCCCCTTGGCCCTACATAAGTACACATTCAACAACACCATGTATATAAATGTTGCTGATGACAGTGCAATTGCTTTTGTTATCGAGCTCACCAATTCATCAAACCTGACGACTCAATCCTTTTTTAAAAAGCTAGATTCACCATCTGGACATTGATCCAATATACATTCGGGTTCCGCGCTTTGCAACGGATCGTGGCTCTGGGCACCCTCAACACATTCATCGTCGCCGTCTCCTTGCACGGCGAAGGCCTCGATGGCGGACCAAACGGCTACAACGCCCACGCTGCCATCGGTGGCATTGTCGCCATCGGTTTGGTGGGCATCCTGCTCGTGTCGATCCTGAGGCGCAACGACTGGGTGTACGGTCTAAGGCTCACCTGGGCCGTGGGATTGGTGGCTGTGGGTCAGGAGAAGAACTCGCACACCATCTATATGGTCGAACTGGTGGCTGTCGGGCTCCTAGGAGGGCTGTCAATCTTTGGTATTGTAGCCAAGATCAAAACGTAGTGGATGGAGAGGCAATGGGGTCAGCGGTTTCCTCTATGGGACACGAAGGAGAATGAGATGATGCCCACGACAGTTATTTGAACAAAGCGGAGGGCTTTCAGCTTATAATGCGGCTAAAATGTTCTGCACATGTATATTGTCACACCCATAATCCTTAGTATTATGATCGCATCCACACTAATTTAAAATCATTAGAATCATCTGGTTATAGCCACAAATTTGTATATCGCGGAGGTCACAATAACTGTCTCGGCTTAAGATATTTTATGGTAAAGATACCGCTGATTCCGAAAAGCCTGTTGCGGCACATGACGCCGGATTTAATGACAGTTTTAAGAGCCCTTTGACACCTCTCTACTCGTTCACGTTCATATCCTTGAAAAGTTGTTTCGTGCTAAAATGCATAATAGTCTTGTTTGCAATCTGCGCAGCATCGTGGCTCCAAGGAAGGATCGCATCGGACACCAGACCAACGTAGTATAAGCCGCACATTCCACCAGTATAGAAGACTTGCTATTGGTTCATGAAGTAGGGATGCAAATTATGGGAGATTTTAGTAAAAGAAAAGAAAAACATAAAAGGAGCCCTTAGGCTTAAATGCGGCCGTTACCTTAAATGCTTCGATATGGATAAAGGCCGTCCACCCAATGATCTCGACAACAGCAAGCTTAGTGCAGAGAGAGAGAGAAAGAGAGAGATAAAGAGAGAGAGAAAGAGAAAGAGAAAGAATGTTAATCGAAAGGTAATTCCGTCTCTATCAAAGTAGCTGTGCGCAAAGGCGAGTGCTCACCATATCAGACAAGTTTAGAGAGCAAAATCCGGATCGCACGTAACAGTACGGGTGAGTATCGAATGCTATTCTATCGAGCTTCTTGCAGGTGGTTCCTTTATCTGACACCACCGTCGGTGCAAGGGCATCCTGGAGACATTTCATCACGGCCCACATCTGGGAGGGAGCAAAAATATGAGATCGTGGGGTGGGTGTGTTTGAAAATGAAAATGAAGCGTGGATTTTACGTATTGGGGGGGGGAAGAGACTCCACATACCCATTTATTTCCCGCTTCACTTAGTCGCCCTTGGCCTTTCTCAAACTTTGTGCAGTATTCGTTGCCGTAGTGGACGGGATAGCCCTTCTTGCCGCACCGGAACCTGGCCTCCGCGCATTCTAGGTAGAACTTACAAGACTGATAGGGCGGATTGGAGCATGTGGGGTCGAGATGTGCAACCGTTTCGAGGGAAATGGGATCCTCGCTGGTTACGGTGGTGACAAGGGCAAGGCAGAGGAGAAGGATGGTGCGACAATGCATGATTGGATGATTGAGTAGAGTGGAAGACTGGATGTGTGGATTTGTGGGCGTGAGTCATTGATAAGGATGATATCATAGCACTACAGTGGGAATTTCCGAACCTCGGCAAACATGTGATTAGAGAGCATATGAGGCGAAGATTATTAAAAAGTACCTTATGGCCTATCTGGATTGGTACCTTTTCTCATATGGGGCGTAATTTTTCAAAAGGTGCCTTATGGCCTATCAGGATTAGTACCTTTTTGAAAAATTGTGTCCCATATGATCAGTAAACATGATCATGTGAACGCCGCAGTTAACCAAAACCTTTACCATATATAAAGAAAAAAAATGAAAAAAAAAAAATGAAAAAAAAAAAAAAAACATTTCAGGATAGTTTACTTGATTAGTCATGCTTTTTCTTAATTATTTTACAATATTTTAGTATTTTTTAAATATTCAGAACTCTTCTCTTAGTACTAATTTTTTTTTTTTTTTTTTTTTTTTTTTTTTTTTTTTTTTAAAATTTTTTTTTTTTTTTTTTTTTTTTTTTTTTTTTTTTTTATTTTTTAATTTTTTTTTTTTTTTTTTTTTTTTTTTTTTTTTTTTTAAAAAAAAAAAAGATTTTCTTAAATATTTTCTTTAGTAAATTTTTAAGAACTTTTTAAACTTAAATATCTCTTTAAATTATTTAAACTTTATTAAAAAATATTAGAATTTTATTTTTTTTTATTTTTTTTTTTTAAAAAATACTAAAATCATTATACTTAATAATAATAGTAAAATTAGTAATCTAAATATTTATCTGACTGAATACATAATTAGATATTCAGATTATAGAAATTAATCTTAACTATATATATATCTTTATATTAAATATACTTATATTTAAGTTTATTATCTTAATATAATATAATATATTTAAAAGATATTTTTCTTTAGTTAGTAATTATTAATATTAGTAGAGAATTACTAAAGTAAATATAAAAGAATAAGGTTGTTTTTTTATTATTAATGTAAGTTATATACTTTTATATATTATAATTAAAATTAGTAATATAGAGATTGATAATATCTATAATAATAATATCTATATATGTAAATATAAGCTATAAATGATAAATTATTTGAATAATTATATTATAAATCTCAGTTTTTCAGGCTTTAAATAGTATTAAATTATCAACTATTTATAAATATACTAGAAAATCTTTTAGATATATGGATATATATCTTAAAAAATTAACAGAAAGAAAAGTAGAAATTACTGTAAAAAAAATATCATTCTCAACATTGAATTCCTAATATATAAATAAATTGATAGTAAATTCTCGGTCGTTTGCCGTCTCAATTTTCTATCTCAATCGTCCGTCTGTCTCCGTCTCAATCGTCCGTCCACCTCTTATTATTATTATTATTATAGTATTACAAAATTTACATATATAGCATTATAAAACTTGTCTCTCAATTGTTCAGTGTTATAAAATTTTATAGTATTATAAAACTTATATGGTGATTTCCTTTTTAAGAAGCATGTGATGGTGCCAAATTTTGGCTCAACATAATATATATATATATTTTTATAGAGAGACATAAAAAAAAATTAAATAAAAATTCTGCTCTGACAAGTTGTAGTAAATTGATCAAAGAATCATGCTACAGAGTTAGGGTTTTAATATATGGTTTTCTTATTATGTTCTATACCCTCAAAGTTTATAGATTCGCCGCACTGTAGTGCTTGGGGGTCGCTGAGGTATGAGTACGCTTTGGTCCGACAAGGATGACACATCTATCCTTTTGTAGTGTCTCGCGCCTTGCTCCCATTCTCCATCGCGGGATTGTCACGCTTACCGATAGAACCAACATACATATGCTTGATTCGGCGTGCCTGGCCCTTGGGTCGAGCACGTCATCGTCACGTTTTCCTGTATCTTTCCGAGACTACATACGTTTTAAGCTTTTCTTCTTTCTGGAATTGTTGCTCACCTGTAAATGTCATAAAACAACAGGAATCTGTATAAAATCTGCGGCTTTCATTCATTGGCAGCAGGTCCATACCAGCTCTCTGGATCTTCAACACTGCCTTTCTAATCATCTCATCCTTCCCACTTCCTGGTATACCTTCTGCAACCTTTCAATGTGGGCGGGATCCTCTTGCTCACCGTGTTTTAAAATAAGCCCTGCGTCCACAATTCCCAAGACTACACTCAATGCCTCACCGTGTCGAGCCATGGGCACTTAACGACATTAAAATGGGACCCGCATTCAATTCCTCACGAGTATACCAGCATCCTTCAATCCCGTGGCCATAAATGGCGATGATTGGTGATGTATTAAAAACAGGGCCAAAAAAAAAGATGATATATGCTAGCTGCAGGGTTCGAACCTGCGACATTGTCCGTTCTTATATTATATAGTTAAACTATACACTATGTAAAGGACACGTGATAACCACTACACTAAGCCAGCTCGTATTGGTGTCCATCAGCTCATTAGTAATTAAGTAGCATAGCAACGTGTCGCGATCGCTCAGATCGATATTATCGTATGCAGGCTTTGAGTATTAATGTACTTCTTACATCGTTTAAATAGTGTACAAAACCCTCACTACTGATAGTTATCAAGGGGCAGGGGTGTGTGAAAGTCGTGTATCTGCGAGTCATGTGACACACCTTCTTGGGTCAACGCGTCATATGAATTTTCTCTCCATTCCCAAAGCCCACCCATGCCCCCCCTCGACCTTCGCCGCCAGCTCCGCCAGCTCGGACTCCCCTTCCCTACCACAGCCATCCCCGCCCCGCTCCTGGTTCCCGGCGTGCCTCTGCTCTATCTGTTGGGCACGTATTTTGCACGCAAGATCCAATCGACCGGCATCCTCGATGGTGTCCTTGTGCCTTGGTTCGCCAGAGCAGGGGTCAAGAAAGAAAATGTGCCGTTTGCGACGCTCGGTGTTGTTTGGACGCTGACGTATTGCGTAAGCTCTATGGGGAGCACGTTGGGGCAGGTGGCGGCGAAGAGGAAAGAGGGGTTTGATAATCAGGTGAGGAGGCACTTGGAAGAATCTGTTCCAGTGATATATGAGCACTGAATTGTTGTCGTATTTTACCCGCTGTCCGCTGACCCATTCGTGTCAAGCATCCTCGAATTCATCGCCAAGAACTGCGTGGTCTCAGCGCCCGTTTGCTCGCCAGCCACGAGAACCTGATGGAGCAGTTCCCGGGCTTTGCGTCGGCCATGATCATCGCACATATTGCCAAGGTCCCACTCGACAAGCAAATCGGGTAATCCTTTATACTTTCATAGCACTATTCTCGTGCCGTCATTGTTTATTGTTGTTGATGGTTTCTTTCCAATATCAGCTTTGGTCTTCTCCACATGATCTCCCGAATGGCCTTCTACCCAGCCTACATCTTTAATGTCGACATTGCTCGGACATCATCTTTCTACATCGGGTTGGGGTGCTTGCCTTGGCTTTTTGGGTTGTCCGTTTTACCTGAAATCGTTGCTTGATGCGTGCAAAGGACCCCCTCCAAAAATACAATTGAGTACAACAATGAAACGAATAAATGGATGTCATTTTTGCTTACTGACAATTCCCGGGCTTTTGCGAAACATTGCAATGAATTCCCACATTTGCGGGATCACATCATCCCGGACTTCGGAGTGCCCTGAACATTAAAACCAACTGCCAACGTAATAAATATGACGTAAATATTTTATATATTCAACCCACTTGTAGTGGTTACAACCCTGTCTAATTTAACCAGAGCGTTTTGGAGACGTGGACAAAGAACACCGTGTTCTTCAAGAACAAAACCAAGAAACATACCCCAATCTCAAGAAAAAGAGAAAACAGGAATTTACAAGAAACGCAGAAATAAAATCACAGAAACGCAACCAAAACAAATACATCAACATGAATCCTCGAAACGAAACCCCCCCCCCCCCTAAAAAGGCGTTTCTCGGAGTATAACGAACAGTCCTCCGACCGATAGCAGCCCAGGCTTGTACCAGCATATGCGCATTTTGCCCTTCCTCCACCAAACCCTCCTCCAAAGACGTCCGGATTTGTTGACCAAGAGCTGTCAACGTGGGAGACACCGAACGCCCACTCCTCACACCTTATGTTCCTCGCAAATGCCCGTATCGGACAATACGCATTGCACACATGCCTTCCTGACTGGGCTGGCCGAGAGTCACAAATTCCGCCGTGTACGCTTCGTGCTCGCGGGAGTTTTGGGCGTCTGGGGTTGAGCTTCCTCGACCTCCTGTCGCGACCTCGAGTCTTCGTCGTTCTCCTCCCGCGCGCGCGATTTCTTCTTCCCGTCGGCACCGCGGCCAGCACGCACGGCCTTGGTGGAGCGGGTCGGGGTGGTCGGGAACGTCGCTTTGAAGATGGGATGGGTGGTAACGGCAGTGGTTGGGGGCGGCGGCAGGGGGAATGACAAGTCGCTGCTGATGGTACTGATGCTGCTGGTGCTGGTACTGATGCTGGTTGTAACAGCGGTGGAGTTCGAGGAGGCGGGCGGAGTGGTAGATGTGAGAGGAGCTGGCGTTGGGTTCTCGGGTTCGGTGGTAGTGCTGTTAGGCTTATTCTCGTCCTTGACGAATACTTCGGTTTCTTCTTCAACCTTTTTGGAGGTTTCGACCACGACTTCTTGTTTGGAATCCTTCTCCTCAGCAAGGCGACCGTAAACGCGAAGGCGTTTCATGCCGCCATCTGCAACCGAAATGAGGATGTGATTTTTAATGTTGTCCGGGAATTATATTTTCAGGCCTGCAAATAGCACAATAGAGGGCATCACACTTACCAGGAAAGATGGTCAGGCGCACGTGTGTGAATGGTTGCGTGACCGGGGTCAGTGTGAAGAATTGTTGCGTGTGTCCCTGAAGCCTGGTTTTTGGCAATAGTTCGATCCACTCGATATCGACATCAAGATCGGGGTTGTTCTGATAGGAGAAACGAATTCAGATGAGATTAGTGAACAAACATGAAGATACAACTCTGGATATCAATTACCATATTTGCAAGGACAACCATGCAGACGAAGGGTTTGCAGTTCACAGATATCAGTTGCTGTGTGATGCTTACCTCAACGGTGTAACACGCCTCAATCCGCGCGGCTTCGGGGTGGTTACCTTTGAAAAATAAAACGATGAGCTTACTATCTCGATACGACCACTAAACGAGATGGTCAATAGTCGCACTACGGGAGCATGTTCACCTTTGAAATGGTTCGTATCAATCTCCACCTTCTCTAAATGTCCGGCAGCTCCCAACTTCACAACGGCCCAGTCGCGATGGCCCAGAGTACGCGAACGTTTGGTCTCCCAACCATCGCCGCTGTTAATTGGGACGAGATGAAAATCAAAACGAGTCCAAGAGGTGTTACGTTTAAAAGACAGATATGACCGCATCGCTAGAGCGCTATATTTCCACAATTTCCGGCTTACCCGTTCAAGCCTCTACCCGGCAGAAGGAGGTTCTCTTTCCTCCCATATGGTTGTTGGGTGCTCACGGACACCACACGCCCACCATTACCCGCGAAAGCAAGATCGACCATGCTATCCACGTGGCTGGGGGTCCATTTAGGCTCGCAGGTACCGTAAACGCGGAAGCGAGCCTGTGGGTGGAAGAAGGCTAGATTAGCAGGAGAACGTGGCACGAAACAAAACGCACGCGAAGGAGGAGCGCCACCTACTACACCGCCATCCGGAATGATGGTTAACCGGACGTGGGTGTAGATATCGTCGGTGTCGGGGATGGCGAAGAAATTGTGCGATGATCGCTTGATAGAGATGGTGGGTAAGAGAAGTTTCCACTAGTAGTGTGTTATGCGGATGAAAAATATTTCGTAGGAAACGATGGGTTATTAGCCAGCTATGAGTTATTCGAGAGATTGCTTCACTAATGGTACGGTGACAGATACAAGGAACACACCTGATATTCGGGCTCCACCTCCTTCTTGATCCCATCTTCCTCAACAAAGCAGGCTTCCACGCGTGCTTTAGGCGGATAATTATCCTCGTAGTGTGTAGTGTCGATGTCAAAACCACGAATGGTGCCTTGGAAGCCAAGTTTAACGATCACCCTAGGATATGCATGGACGGAAATGAAATGAGATTCAAAGGATTTAAATGACGGACTCAAGGGCTGACGACAAACGGATCTGATGGTTGCCCTATATATTGTGAGAGAAATCCCACACCTCGCACACATTTACGGGAAAAATACATGAGCACACGAACGCAACCTTCTTACCAGTCGCCGCCAGTGTTATGACGCTTTGTTTCCCAACCGTCCGACAGCGGTCCATTATCTAAGGTGCGAAAGTGTTTTCATACAGAATAAGGGTAAAGACTCAAATAGAGCGACCGTAAGCACAATGTGTCAATTTGATGGAGCAATGACCGTTCATTATTGCTCACCGCCGTACTCGTCCTCATATTTTTTGGGTGACTTTGGTTTCAGCAGGTTATCCGCGGAGGAGAAGAACTGATCGCTGACGGCGACGATGGTGGAGCCGTACGAGTTCGCGGCGAGGTCAACATAGTCGAACAATAGGCAGTCGTCAACACGCGGCACCTCAATCCTCGAGTACAGAGGGCCGTCGGGCTTACTGTTCGCGTTTCCCATTGTGAAGATAAGGTGGCGAAGGGTGTTATGTTGTGGGCACCAAAAGGTGTGTTATTTACGCGTCTCTTATATCGGACCCAAAGTAGTGGATCTTTTGGTTAGGGAACGGGTGCAGTGTTGTTGTGAACGATGCCTGAGCAACAAACCCCAATTCGCCCGATTGGGATTCGTGCTCCCTGACGATTAGCATGTAACCCGGGGAATGCCTTACTGATTTTTACAATAATACGGTACAGAATACAGAAATAGGTAAGTACAAGAGTAAACGCCAGCTTTGCCTGTGATGTGAATGAGGATAAAATAACAATAAGGCATCCGAAATTTGAGCCTACGTATATGTATTACAGACGGACAGTTTGATCTTGGTTATTTTCAAGAACGATAGTAATGCGTTTTATACATTCGGGAACAAATTCCTAAAGCCTTGGGGTCGTGACCTCCCAATCTGGGTCCACTAGTGTTTCAGTGTCTATAAATGGCCACGCCCAAAGATGACATCATATTCCCTCTGCCTCTAGGTACAATATTCCCCAGCTCACTTAAGACCCCCCGCTTGTCGTCCGCCCGCTTGCTCAACGAACAGTCTGCAATAAATATGAACAAAAAAAAAAAAATTAAATCACACCGAAGATAGTACCGCGCATTGAGACGTGTCGTATAACATACCTCGGTGCAATATTCATGGCCATTAGTTCCTGGAACAGAAGCTTGCAGGCATATGGGATATGGATCTGCGACACTTGCGTCTTATTCTTGCACACACGGCACTCGAAGCTGTTCTTCTTCAAGTTCGCGATCGCCATTAACCCGCACAAGTCACATACGTGAACACGGTACGCGTCCGACGCGTCATAGAGGCGCTCCTGTTGTTAAAAAATCAACGGCATGAAAAAATGACAGGCACTGGTCGCGCAAAGGGCATCCCACTATGATCGGAATAACAAATCTAAATTCCCAATAATAAATCTGCATACCTTCAAGAATTGAGCGACACCGTGACTAATCATGCAATCGCGTTCCATCTCACCGAAACGCAAGCCGCCGTCTCTGGAACGACCCTCGACCGGCTGTCTGGTGAGAATTTGCACCGGCCCACGAGCCCTGGAATGGATCTTATCGTCAACCATGTGCTTGAGACGCTGGTAGTATGTGGGGCCCAAATACACCTGCGCCGCTAGCTTCCGCCCCGTGTGCCCGTTGTACATAACCTCGAACCCACGCTGCTGGTAACCTTGTGCTCTGAGGGCCTGGGAGATGGCCTCGACCGTGACCTCGGTGAAGGGCGTGGCGTCACCCTCGTTGCCCGTGAGCGTCGATACCTTGCCCAGCAGACACTCGACCAAATGCCCAATGGTCATGCGAGAGGGGATGGCGTGCGGGTTGATTACCAGATCGGGCGTGATGCCTTCAGCCGAGAACGGCATGTCCTCCTGGCGATACGTGATGCCGATGGTACCTTTCTGACCGTGGCGGGACGCGAACTTGTCTCCCATTTGCGGAACACGGGTGGAGCGCACGCGCACCTTCACGAACTTGAGACCCTCCTGATTCGTCGTTACCATCACTTGGTCGACAATACCGGTCTCGGTGCTACGCAATGGCGTACTGGCGTCGCGCTTCGAGTGGGTCGTGGTGCGTTGGCCGAGCTCCTCGGAATCTGGCGGGATTGGTGCCGTCTTGCCTAATGTATTTCGATAAAGTAATTTAATTATTAATACCGAGCCTTCCTCACACGTGCACATATGAATAAATGAAACATACCAATGATAATATCATCGCCCGACACACGTGTGCCAGGAGCGATCAAACCATCATCCTCAAGCTTCTCATAGGTGCCGTGCTTAAGTCGTAGAGTAGACTCCCGTGTTGGCTTCTCGAACTCTTCCATGACCATCATACCCTGAGGGAATTGGAACGTGTGCAAACCATGGTTAGGGTGTCCACGTCAATTATTCACAATTGAGATTTGTTTGCCAGACATTGGCAACCGATACTTACCACCTTCTTCTCCGCATCCATGTAACTTCTAAAGAACAGACTCCTGAACAGGCCGCGATCGATGGAACTCTGGTTCATGATGACAGAATCCTCCTGGTTGTAACCCGAATAACATAGGATGGCGACAATGGCGTTCTGGCCGGCGGGCAACTCACGGAAGCGTAGGTACTCCATCGAGCGTGTCGTCACCAGTGGTTTTTGCGGGTAATACAGGATGTTTGCCAGAGTGTCCATGCGGACTTGGTAGTTGGTCAAATAGATGCCCATGGCTTGCTTACCCATGGCGGATTGGTAGGTATTACGCGGGGACTGTGGACACGGGAGGCAAGAATGGGAGACGATGCGTTACATGATATCCAATTGATACGAACAAATATTCACCAAACCAATCGTACCTGGTTGTGATCGGGGAACGGAATAATACTCGCACAAATTCCCAGAATCATACTCGGATGAATCTCACAATGAGTCCACGTATGTGCATAGCCGCTATTCTGACTCTTCACCCTGCTTGCCACATCCCTCTCTTTGGGCTGCATCCCGGTTTCCGCGTTCTCCCTCGACTCGGCCAGATCCTCGGGCGTCATACAGATCATGGCTGTCTCCTCCTCCTCGGCGTCAATGTATTCGACAATACCACCGGCGACCAGGTCCTGCCAACCATAGGACTGCGTGTCATCCTCACGGCTCTCGGCTAGCTTCATGATGTGCTCCTTGTTGATCAGGAGACGTTGGTTCTCGACGATGAAAAGAGGACGGCAGCACCGGCCAGAATCGGTGTAGAGACGTAACTCCTTCTCGCGGATATCGCGGACGACGGAGACTTCGGGTGAGATATCAACGCAGCGACGTAGCTCCTTCAGCGTGCGAACGAGCTCGGCGGGGTCGCGATGAATGCCGACCCATACACCGTTTACAAAAATCTTGGTAGCATCCGGGATATTAGAGGCGGAAAGTTCCTCAAGATTCTCCATTGTCCATTCGCCCAAGAATTCGATGATAGGAGCAGCAGCACTTCCAACAGAGATGTATGACATGAGCGCCAAATTCTTAACAAGACCACACGCCTGACCTTCAGGGGTTTCGGCAGGGCAAACCATACCTACATAACCAAATAATATGCGTTACCACTGAATCAAGATACTCTTCAGCAATACCAAATCCCGGTTAATAAAAATGATACATACCCCAATGTGTGTTGTGAAGCTGGCGCGGCTTGGCAATTTTACCGTCACGCCCGATGGGAGTATTGCAGCGACGCAAATGTGATAGGGTGGAGGCGAAGGTGTACCGATTTAGCACTTGGGAGACACCAGCTTTGGACTGCATCGCCTTCTTTTGATCACCCCAGTTGCCAGTCGCGAGCGAATATTTCAGCCCGTTGGTAATCGTGGTGGACTTGACGGCCAGCGTCAGGTTGAACTCGCGGCTTGCCTCGATACACTAAAGTAAATAGCATTGTTGCATTTCATCATATGAAATATGTTCGAAGAAGCCTGTAGTTAGACGACATCAATTTTCAATACATACCTTCTGCAAATACTTTGATACATCCTTGGTCAATTTCTTGAACAACATCCTAAACAAACTAGCAAGCAGAGGTCCTGCCAAATCCATGCGCTTTTTGCCGTAGTGGTCACGATCGTCGAGCTCACGACGCTCGAGAGCGGCCAGGAGTAAACGATGGATCATGTAGCCGAAGAAGAATGATTTGCGCGTCTGGTTCTGGTAGCCAGTACCGACGTGAGGAAGGAGTTCCTTTTGCAAAATATCGGTTGCGTATCTGTGCGATATAAACGTGTGAGAAATAAATACATCCATTTTTTT